>JANVFO010000075.1:0-192311 GCA_027919855.1 Lentinula guzmanii
AGCAAGCATGGAGGGTATGTGGCGCATGTACATATATATAATGACTATTCAATATGACTGACCTATTCCTCATTTAGGACTTTATGAGGCGCTGTTTCCGCACCGCTACAGGACAGGAAAAAATCACCGAATTTCGAGACTACTCCCCCATTGACCACACTGTAGCAATAGCCTACCAGAACGGCACAGGATCGGGACCTGCAGAGCTTGCTGGCTGTCGTTACCGTCTTCACTTCGGCGAGTATTATCAAACCTCCAGGTGGAATAAGGCCGTCATAGAAAATATACTAGAGTTGGTTGCTATCGAGAAGGAACAGTACAAATTAGAAGGCGAGCTGGGCATAGATGTTCTCCGAGCGATGATTTGGGACTTCATAAAACAAGCCCAGTGTTCATGGAGTTCTCTCAATGTTCGTCTGACGGACGAAGGCAGGGCCGAGACAAAAGATCAGGCCCGTACACGCGCCAATGACTACAGAGAACGCAGGAGCAATGATTCTCGCCTCAATTCTCGAAAGCATCAGGTACATTACTAATTTTACTTCCTTGAACTCGATATCTGAACCTTTGAATAGAAATTCGTACGTCGGAGAGATGGGGTCAAGCTGGTGTTGCAAGAGTCGGAGTTACTTTCCCTTTCCAATCTGGATCGAGCGAAGTACCAAAGAGCTAAGGACGTACTTGATAAACTTGGCGTCGAGGGACAGTCATCAGAGGAGGAGTCTGATTCAGAGCCTGGGGTGCTGAAAGTCACTGTTCCGCATTATCGACGCCGAGTCGTCACTGAGATGATGAAGGATCTGGATCTACGCGTCAAAGAAGTAACAGATTCTGTGGCCCGACAGTCAGGCAAGAGAATTCTGCCACGACCAACCCACATCCGCCAGAGGATCGAGAGGAAGAGCGAACGGACGGTTAGAAAGGGTCTTCCTCGATCCCTCTATCATCATCGTTTTCTAGCGAGGCTCCCTGTGGCCGTCCTTGAAGACCTCAAAATCGACAACAAAGAGATAACCGGGTTTGACCAGTGGGCGTTGGCAATGCAGGCTGATTCGGATTCCGACGAAGATATCTAGTATACCAATATCATCACACTCTATCTGATCTTCAGGTCTTGAGCTTTATTAGGGCTTTTTTTTTACATGCGTCAGGACGCCAATTGCCACCTTCTAATTATATTTCTTGTTATTATTCACATGTTGTCGCTCCGCAACCACAGTAGCGAAGGAACCTATTAGTATTCAGGTAGTCCGCAACGACAAAAAACTACAATAGCAAAGCAATTTAAATCTAGTGTGGGCACTCTGCCACCAAGTCTATACTTGCGACGTCAACATGGCCGTTCACGCGAGGAGCGTTCTTTCGGCTCAAGTAAAAGATTTGCTTTTGAATAAACTTTCAACTTGTCTGCAGTAGAGGCAGAATCATTACATTTTACATCGCATCTCAGGTATATCAAAACTTTATTACTCGGACACAATTCAGGCTCACTGGAAATTTTCTGTTTCATTCAAGATGATACCAGTTCTAAAACTAGATGAATCATGTAGAATTTCTGCTGGTCTGAAACTTCTCATACTAGTTCTCATTTCATTCTATTTGCTATCTACGTTGAATTACAGTCTTTCTATAGTACTCTGGACTGAAATGGAACTATATATTTCCCTCAATGTTTTATGCGAAGTGAAAGGTCTGATGATATATTAAGTCTCAATTCCGCTTTCCGCTCTGTGGAAAAAATACTAATTCTGGTGTGTAGGTGATAGTCCCGGCAGGAGTGGGTGCCTCCGCATAACGAGCATATATGCTTGTTCCGTGAGCATCCTTTGTTGCACAATCCGAGGCAGTTGTAGAGGATACAGATTTTCTTGTTACCGTCCTTTGTTCTAATTTCAGTTCCACTGTACGATACGAAGGGAAATCTACCGTGGTTTGCGTTCTTGTCCCCAATCTTGTGACCTCTCTGACCGCATCCGATGCAACGAGGGGGGAGGTCTTTGTCCCGGTTGCCAGTGTGAAAGGGCTGGTATGGCAGTGGAGAAAAGGGGGGCTTTGATGAGGAATTATTCTTTTTTGAATACGACAGTGAGGATGGGTATACATGTTGATATGTGTTCTCCTTTGCAGCGTATTGTTTGGGCCTGGATGCCGAAATTGCCTTGATTTCCATCCATGTGTTCGCATACATGGCCGCGTCGAATTCCATGTCGAGTTCATAATGACGTTGACGGAGCTTCGCCTCGTATGGTCTCCAAATGTCGTACAGTTCTTCTGAGTCTTCCTGGTTGACGAAGAAGTTGAAATGGGACTTGAAGAATAAAGCGCGGGGGTTGTTTTCGGGTGACATAGAGCGAGAAGATTCAAAGGCATGATAGTTGGTGTACGCTTTCCACCAGTCCAGGACTGTCATCTCCTCGTCTCTGGAAGGACCCGTCTTCGCTCCCTTTATCTTCTTTTCCATGTCGCTAATGTTCAGGATGTATTTCTTGTCTTCGTGTGCATTTTTGTGGAGATTTGAGTTGATGAATGATAGATTCTTCGGTGTGAAGAATGCTAGTGGGAAATTGTGTTTATGTTTTGCGGTGAAGAACATCTCCGGTGGAAAGGAAATGGGGTTGAGCTGGGTAGCGTCGATTTTTGTCAGAATAGCGTCGGGTTCGAGGGTCCATTCGCTATCCCCAAGTGTCAGTCTTGCTTCCTTCTCCCTGGTCGCGTCCTCTTTGTTAGCTCTGTTCAATTCCCTAATTGTGGCAGCGTCGAGTAAAGGCTTCGCTGCCGCAAATACGTCGGGATCTGAACGGATGTCATCCATCTCTTCATCCTCGATAGTAATTAACGATTCCACATCTGACACCTCATCTGAATTACTGCATGCCCTTTCTCTCCTGGCCCTATTCCTATCCATAATCTTTTTATTCATCTCCAATCTTGATTGTAGCGGTAGTTTCTTCAATCTGGATATAAGCTGGTCGTTTGCATGGGTACGACAATTTCTGTTTGGGCGGTCGAATGACGCGTCATAGTGCATAAAACGTTGTCGTCTGAGCATGTTTCCGGTAACCATTATTTTCAGACTTTGGACTCGCGAAAATAAGGAGAAAGAGTTGACGAGAAAGAGTTCGATATTGTATTGTATTTGCAGGCGATGGTGCAGAGCTTCCACAATAGAGAAAACAGGGCTTCACTTAACAAAGTAGAGGTAGAGGTAGAGGTAGAGGTAGAGCTCCAGGTGGAGCTGTTGGATAAAATAGAGCCTTGAGCTTTTTCCAAAAGGTAGAGGTCCAACACAGAAGGTAGAGCTCCAGACCTCTACTTTCCTTTGTAGACCGTAACAGGCGACGGCTTCGCCGGTCCCCAGCCCGGCTCACATGCTCTCAGTGTCGCGTCTCCCGACAACGAGCAAAAATGCGTCGAACCGTGCATTGTACAGACTACTTATGATCTTTCGATTATTTCGTGATAAGTTTCCAACAAGTTCTATAAGCCTAAGGCCCTGATCGGCTGCAACGGAAAACGGTGCGGGTTTTTGACGGGTACAGCCAAAAATACCCAGATCCGGGAAATGACGTAAGATCAGCGGGAAAAGCGAAAATTTCCGTGAAACTGGCGATCGGCAAAACACTCAGAGTCTGGCTGGGTCTGGGCGGCAATCAAAATAGTTCACTGACTCAGCAAAGCTGGAAGCGCCCACACCAGCGCTGAAATACTGAGAACGTCCACGTTAGCGAAAACAGCTTTACTTAAAAGTAAAGGTAAAGGTAAAGGTACAGGTACAGGAAAGACCAGACCATCTGTACTTTTTTCGGTCCTCCAAGAGTAAAGGTGGTAGAAGCTTTACTTGTTCAACTGTAAAGGCGAAGTAAAGCCGGTAGGACTGCCGGCCAGGACTCACATGATGGGTGGCGAGTATGCCACGCTTCATTGTTTACCTCGACGTTCTCTTTTCTGTTGTCGGATTAGGATAACAATCATAGTATGGAATTGATATATATAAAGCTCTTTGCCACTCTGTGCTCCCGCTCTTGAATCCTTCACCTTTTCCTCTTTGACATGGTCTCGATTTCCCAACTGTCATCTGCATTGTCAGCCCCCCCTTTCATGGATCTACCCCTCGTTCTCATTGACCGCTTCATTCGATTCGCGCGTCACTTCAAACCCGAAATTTCACTTTCAATGCAGGATCCCATTGCACCGCCAAAGTATCTCCCTCCGCATGTAGCTCAATTCTTATCGAAGGCGTTGGAATTATCTGCGGCTATCATCTCTACTTTATGGTCTACCCTTCGTTTTGATGTATGGGATTTAGTCTCAGCTCAACTATGCTTGTCTGAACGGTCTCTCTTTGATGAGCATGGCTCAAGAACTATAGCTAAACACCACAAACTGGGTACGTGACAATGAATCTGAGTCGTATAATGTCTAATTCAATCCTCAAAGCCTATTATATGTTCTATCCTCCTCACACAAAATGTCCTCATTGTGGATCTACTCTTACTAGCATTTCCCGTGTTCAAGCAACTTACTTCACACGCGATGGGCCTTTCCCTGCATACTCGACATCCTTGAGATGTAAATCAGGTGTGTCTAGATCAAATCTTTTTATTTTGGAACTGGGCTAATCTCAATGTTTTAGATACCTGCGATATCAGGTACTACCTCAATTACAGTGTTGATATTAAGCAACATATTCGGCAATACTATGTCTCAGATGATATACCTGAAGTGTTACACTTGGAAGAACATTCGTTCATCCAGACAGCCCTCTCTGAACTCTTTACAGCCTGTACGCTTTTTGCTTGGGTCTCCTGGCAAAACTCAGCCCTGATCTACAATCATGCTCTCTCACCGTACAGAGAGAGGGAGGTCCATGAGAGCCGTTTCGTACTCACCTCCATTCAAGTACGACGTGCCTTTATACTCATTTCGCTTCTGCGGGACTGGAGGGAGCAGGGAAGTACTTTGGTAATGCTGGAGCAAGGGGATCTTGACTTGCGACTGAAGGACCTGATTTCTGAGCGTAATAACCGTATGATTATTGCGGGACAGCCGGAACGACTTCACGCCTGCGATATCTGCGAGAAGTTCATTCCAACAGATCTTCCCAACTCATATAACGGTCTACGTAAGTTCATATTGGCTCATGCAATGTCGCAGACTAAGAAGTGCATAATCAGGATCGCTCCGTGCTGTTGTCACAGACGGTACAACTCTTGGTCATTACAGCTGTAAAGTCCATAACTGTACCGAACCTTTGGTCAATATCCGACATCATTGGTGTCCAACGCACACGAAACAGCTGCAGCATTTCTGCGTCTTTACGGATTGCAACCGCCCTGCACGTCATGGTTACCGCACTTGTGATAACACTGCACATTCAAAATACGAAGAGTATCGAAACTTGAAAACGAAAGGATTCTTCCTGCTTCGTCAGCGACTGCAACGTGCAGGCATTGACCAACCTTCATCTTCACTGGCTCTCGATACCACTCTCGAAGATGTGGTAGATCTCGAGGGCGGCCAGATCGAGGATCCAGTACATAAGTCCGACAAGGGGAATCGGCCTTCAAAAGTTTTGTTTGCTCGTCGTCGTGTTCATAATGTGCAGTTTGTGGTTGCAACTTGTGGCGTCATCATTGCTCAAGCTCCCATGTTCGGTGCCGAGTCCATTTCGGGTGTCAAAGTAAGCTTGATTCTCTTCAATGTGAAGTCATTCACTCAGCTTTCATGTTGTAGGATTTTCTCAAATCTGTGTATCCTAATCCACAAGACCTCCCGGATGTACTCTTCTATGACAACAACTGTCAGCTTCAAAGCCACCTTCAAGCACAAGGTGATAATCACTTTTGTGGAACAATGCTTCCTGTTGATGTCTTCCATTTTAAATCGAAGCACAAGGAGAGTGACGAATTCTGCCAGAAACACTGCAATCCATCACAATGGACTGAACTTGTTGGTGAGGATGGTGAATGGGTATTCAACTCATCGGCTGCTGAACAGAGCAACGTATGGTCAGGGGGATACCAAGCTATTCTACGTGACATGCTTCCTCACAATTTCAACTTCTTCCTTGATGAAATGATCAAACGAAGAAATGAAGTTCTGATTGCTAAGCTTCGCTGTGAGGGCCGCGCACCATACTGTATTCCTTCTTATCCAGCTCAGTAACAGCTTAGATTGTATATACAAGCTAGAGCCTCAGATAGATAGCAATGAAAACCCTTCGCTGTCAATGTCCGCTTACATTAGTCCCAGTTATTCCAGCCCCGGATGCCGACACATTATATAAATATGTATCATGTACATCCTACAACCTTCTTTGCTCCTTGCTTCTGTACCATCACGTTCCATGTATACACTATCTTTTTCTCCACGCTAGAAGAAGACAAGAAGCTAGGTGAACAAAGATACAATCATGCAAAGACGACGAAAAGAAAAAGTCTGAGATAACGCAAAAGGTAGATTACTTCGACACGTTGAGATGAGTTGGAAAGTTGAGAGCTCAGCGTTGAGCTATTTCCGTACAGCATTGAAAGGGGAGAAAACAGGCACGTATCGCCCAGGATGGCATGTGGAGACGAGACGAAAAGTAAGAAATGATACCAGGAGCAGAGTCATTTGATCTCGGAAGATCGATATGCGAGAAGTAATACCTCTGAATTTTCTGGAGACTTGCCATCAATCAAGGTCCCATTGTAATTCTATGAAACAAAAACTCACGAAATACATGATAGCAGGTAGCACAACAAGTTACTCTATGCCAATTTCCGACATGGTGATATCCGGAAGCATAGAAACATCACCAACAGCATCAGCATCAGGAGAAATACGAGTATCGTCCGACGTTGTTGAAGCAGCCGGGACAAGTGTTCTTGATTCTACAAGGGAATGATTAGCATGGCAACGAGATGAAGACAACGGGTATAGATAAGTAAGGAATCTAACACCGAACGTCTCTAACAGTGAAACGAAGTAGACTTGAAGGTAGGAATAACACATAACCTGGAGAAAGCCTATCAAACAATGCTCGAATCTTTGCTCAGGTCGCAGTCACCTAAGATAGTTGGTTTTCGCAGTCAACGACAAAAGACAGACCATGTCTCGGACGAAATCTAGGGAAGTGCGAGGAAAAGGGAAGAACACTAAGGGTGTATGGCGCTGGGGGACTGGGAGGTTTCGCCAGGAGAGTTTTTGAAGTCAACTCCGTTTGCTGCTGTATTCTTTGATTCCTTCGCAGGGGGTTTGGACGATTCCTTACTGTCGACACGGCTAGCGTTAAGTATGTGTTGCCAGCGTTCTATGAGAACCTTAGCGCGATCGCGGAATTTGAATTGGGAGTCCATAGGTACTTTGTCGTCAGACAGCGCAGTGATATGGCGCATCACTTTTCCAATTTTGGAGAACTGCAACATGCCATGAGGGCGAAAGCACAGAGGAAAGGAGGCGAAAACAGGATCGGCAAATACTCTTGAGAGAACAAACTGTGTATGGTAGACTTACCGATAGATACGCAATATTGATTTTGTTGTACGTTTCAATCCGTGTAAACAGGTCGTTCATATCTGGCATATCCTCCTGCTTGGGAGCTCAATAATGCTCAGTACCTTATCGCTCGTGCATCTGAATTGAAGGCAGTGGTTAAAGTGAGTCATCTACCCATGATTCATGTGGATGTGCACTGAGACAACAAAGTAGAAAGAAAAATGACTCGATTCAAAGAATCTCTAGTTGTACACATACAGAATGATCTAGGTCTAGTTTCTAGCTTATTCAATCAGAAGAAACATACTCGTATACAGGCTCTTCCTGAACCTCATTCTTGACTTTTACCTTCAATGACCAGGCCCTCCCTTTGCCCTGTGACACTCCCATCTCGATGTTGGCCTTAGATGGTCCAGATTCTATTGCCATCTCCCGTTTTGCCTCAGTATATGTTGGAATCTTCCCATTATGACGATCTTTCACCTCCGCTTCATATGACATCCAGCAACTTTTTGGGTCACTCAGATACCTTGCCTTGACCTCGTTGGACCCTGCTTTCCAGGCCGCATTTGCCCTGGCTACTGTTCTCGATGAACTCTTGGGAAATACATCCTTGTGCATCAGCCTATACTCCTCCTTTCGTGTATAAGCATCATGCATTGGTTTATACAGTCTGTATGGCCATGATCCATGACCGGAGTTTGGCAAGGTGAGGTCCAAAATTTCAGGCTCATCAGTCTTCATGACCTTAGCTTTTTTTGCCTTTGGTATGCGAGTGGGAGTGCAAAGCTCTAACGGAATTTCATATGGGAGCTCTGGAGATGCAGACAGCTCTCGGATAGATGGAAGATTGGGAACAGGTTGGGTGGAAGCAGGTGACAAAGAGAGAGTGTGGCGGGAAGTGGACTGATTTGGAGTTGAGGGTGCCGAAGAAATAGTGAATTGGTATGTATCGTTGTCTTGAAACTTTCGCTTTCGGGGATTTCGACGGTTGACCTCAACTTCTTCAGCCTCCTTCATCCCGTCACCAGAAGAGCAAAGGGGAGCTCGAACAAGAAAAACCTCGCCTTCAAGAAGTGTGCGCTTAGTATTGCCCTCTTGTAAAACCCAACCTTTTACCTCTGGGTCAAATACTGCCACAAGCTTTTCATTTGATATTCCTATAAAGTCCCGAACAGATTTGGAACAGTCGTTGAGGCAGAAATGTGGGAAAGTAGCGCACTCCACAGTAAGCATGGTAGATTTGCCATCCAGGTCCCACTGCTTGACGCGTACATTTCAAAGTACATCATTAGCATAGGCCTGCCGATTCTGAAGAACTTTTGAATGCTTGTGATGGTCAACTTGTGCTTCCTGGTGCTTAGTATAGTGAAGGGGTAGTAATGGTCGATTATGCGTGTAGAATGGAGTGCTGCCCAAGGATGCTGATTGCTTGCTTGACAGTCTATGACCAGCTTCTTTGCACACAGTGTCGAATTGGCTCTGATATTCCAAGCAGCACGATTTGCACATCTTGAAGTGGCAGCTATCATTGACTTTCAATCCAGTCTTTCCGAAACAGTGAATCCCAAGGCATGTATTCCGCGCAACATTATTCACAGTAATCCGAGTGGTCTGACCAGGTTGCCAGTTGAAAGGAGGCTGCACAGTCTCCGTGCTGCAATCAGATGAGGAGAGATGTGCCGAAGACGAGGAAGGAATGTTGATACCATCAAGAGCAGTCTGAGGTAGAAGCGGGTAGAAGGGAATGTTGGCACTGTCTGGAGCATTTTGAGAATCAGCGCTGACTGGGAAGGGCGTAGCAGCACCTTGAACAGCAGTTGACATAAATGCGGAATCACCTGGGATAGCAATTAATATGTTGGCTCAGATGTACGTGATGAAACTTGATGCTCACTCTGGAGACGCTGATTTAATGCATCATGAAGAACCTGCATACTTGTGATGACACCAGGTTCTATTTCTTGATCTTCAGCAATATCCAAATTCATAGAAAAATGTCGGGCCTCTTCCTCTGTAAGTGTTTCTTCGGGGATTATTATCTCTTCTCCAAAGTCAAAGAGCTTCTCCATATCAGTGGTATGCCTTTTGGCAGGAGAATGGCCTTGGCTAGAGCGGTCATGCACACGAGCAGGTGAAGGAGGATATGGTTGGAAAGGGATCTGTTCAGTGTTCTGCTCAATCAATGACTGCATTGTGCGAGGCTTGTGTGTTGGAGTCATTGGCAATACTCCATGAATGGGTTTGATTCGGATAAGGTCAGCGACATGACAAGGCTCAATGTCAGTTCGCCAAGTCACAAAGTGAGTGTCGGCAGGATTGTTCTTGTTGATACACTAGTCAGAAAATCAGCAAAAATCAGCATCCACCGCGGGTTCAAGCAATGACTTACAGCCTCATAGAAGAAGCCTCGATGGTGCTCATATTTCGAGCCAGTGCAGAGGAAAACCTCTACTGGGTTTGAGCATCTCGGGCGAGAGCATTCTTGATATTTGGAGGAAATTCCAGTAGATCTGCGCCTGTATGCAAAGCAAGTCTTGCTGCGAGGGTGTGCCATGAGGACAAGGGAAGAGACGTTGTATATTAAACTGGCAAAGCATTAAGTAGGGCACTAAACAATGCAGCTCTGGTGCACCAAAACAGATTGTATCAAGGAGTATTTCAGGGATGATCTTAGCCACTTTTGTATCATTGTCCATGAATGTACATAGTTAATTATTTCTTTTGTGGGACCTGATTAGGGAAGGTACGCTGTCTACAATGATGAATGCATCTGCTAACGGCCACTGGGCTTGCATGTGATGAAGAGACCAGGCGGGAGGATGCCGAAGTGGAGCTTTACTTTGCCTTTACTTTCCTGTCGAGCTTTACTTCTGCAAAAAAGCAACAACCTTTACTTTGCAGCAGTAGCTTTACTTCTGCTGTACCTTTACCTTTACCTTTACCTTTACTTTTTTCCAGGTAAAGCTGTTTTCGCTGGTGTGGATGTTCTGGAAATACTTTGATTATCTTTATAAAGCTAATCAAAAGCATCACATGACTACCGATAAACTATATATAAAAGTCACATGACTTTTAGGTGTTATTTCTGCTCAGCAAATTTATTAAAAAATGTACGCATCAAAACAGCGGCAAAGTCCGGTACTCGGGCCGTGACAACAAACCCGTTGTAAAACCTGAGTCAGGATTTGATGGGAACCAAACCCGGAAACCGTTTTCCTGCACCGTTTTCCGTTGCAGCCGATCAGGGCCTAAGTAAGTAAGTACACGAAAGACCCTCAGAATGAAGAGAAGTTCTCTGACAAGTTAACTATAAGCCTAAGTGAGTACACGAAAGACCTGTAGGTAACAGCCCTCAGAACGAAGAGAAGTTCTGAGGGGAGTCCGGCAATTTCATACATGTAAAAATTGTAGTCTCAACGAGTCGATAACAGCCGATAACCGTCAGCCTCTGTCAGCCATGTGATCACCGCCATGGACGGGGCTGGCCGGTACCGGCCGAACAACGTGAAGCTCTACTTTCAGGCCAGGTGAACCTCTACCTTATACAAAGCTTCACTTTTTACGGCGAGCGGAAAAGGAGAGTTGCTCGAGCTTTACCTCGAGCTCTACCTCTACCTCTACCTCTACTTGGAAGTAGAGCTGTTTTCTCTATTGTGAATGTCCTCCGATGGTGAGATCTAAGGTAGCGCTAATAAGTCGTGACTAATTCACATCTGTTAGTTAACATACTTATTAACATGTTAATAAGTTGTTACTCACATTGACCATGGACCACCATGTTATTTAGTGTGAATTAGTCAGAATCTTTGGAGGGCTATGGAGCGCGCTTTTGACATCTTACTCATTGTATAGAATGTCTGCCAGTGATGAATTGCCTCCAGATATTCAAAACAAACTGCTTTATTCTGCCTACACCTCAGCATGGCAAGCAATCAAAATATGCTTTTCATAACTTCTGACCAAAACAGACCTCGAGGATGTTGACGATGACATTAACATTGATGCACAGTTGTTGAGGTGAGTGGTTGCCAAAGACTAAGGGGAGTCCCTCTCCATTACTCTCAGGGCCCATGGAGCATGAAATTCTTGCTCAACCCGATATCAGTATGATGCTTAGTGACATTGACAACATTGGTTGGGATAGCTGAATGCACTAGTAATTGATTTATTCACAGACCTATTTGTTAATAACATGTTAAAAAGTCACTAATTCACCTGTTAGTAACACCGAATTAGAAATGTTATTAACATGTTAATAATACGCGTTAAAAAGTGGGCCAAAAGCTCAATGCTAATAACAATGTTATTAACATGGCCGGGACTAATTAGCGCGACCTTAGTGAGATCAGGCAAACAGGATGGATAAGCGCCTCCAAGCGCTATGCCGGACTCTCCCACGCCTGCTATCTTATCCCGGAGTGTATGTATTCAGATCGAGGCGCCAGTTCACGGCCAGATGGATTCAACAAGCTATACATGAAACTTCGAGAGGAGCAGGAGCATCCGGAGAAGCATAATTAAACAGCAGACATTGCAATGGGAAGGAAACCGCCAAGAAATATACGGCATTTTGTTCGTGACCTCGCGAATCCCAACCAGTTCAAGCTGGGCGACACCTAAAAGGACGAGGATGATGTGTGTATCTGTCTGTGTCTTTCCTTCGACTAAACCTGATACACTGGAGCAGGACTTTGCCAAGCTCGTTCACGATATGGAGCAAATCCTCGCCTTGGATCCTTGCAGACGCTTCACCTTCGGAACTACGGTCGAAAACCGTACCACGCGACTCTGGGTCCTCAGTCGCGCGACGTTACTGAGGACAGAGCCTTTTGATTTCATAAAAGTGGGTTTACGTAGGCATCCCTTCAACGACGATTGCTGATTTTACGGGTAGGAACGCCGCCAACTAGTTATCATCTTCCTTTGCTTAGCGTTCTCATCCCTGGATCGGATGGGCTGGGATCCAACCATTGCCTTCTCCCACCTAGACAAGGATGGTCGACGGCAGTACCACATCAAGATTGAGAACCAATACTATACTACAGTCGACGTTCTTTCTGACTCTGCAGCTGACAGTCCTCTCGGTCGTGCTACTAGGGTGTGGAAAGTCAAGGACTCTAGTGACAAAGTTCGCGTCCTTAAGGATGTTTGGTTGGAGCGTGATCGTCTGGAAGAACACAAGATCCGGGAGGCGATTCTGGCAGACGCCAAGGCGTTGAACGAGCGAGAGGAACATAGTTTCGATGCGCAGCTTGAGAAACGTATGCTCAAACCGATAGCGTATTGGAGAGTCCCCGTTGGTGACGAAGAAGACGATACCGGCGCCGTCATGCTCCACAGCTACGACTTGAGCAACGCTCAAATGGTTAACCTTATTAGCCCAAAAGCACTATCTGCTATCGAAACACAGAGTGTTGCTATGAGTATGCCTACTGACCAGGATGCCGCTTCGCAATCTGGCACCGCTGTTGGACTTGACCAGCATCATCCTCGACGAACGATTCTGGAGAGCGTTTCTGCGCAAGAGCAGGCAAGTTCTCATCCCAGGTATCATTATCGTATTGTCTTTGAACAATGCGCAACAACTATCTACGATGAGCGAAGTGTAGCTAACGTCTTTCGCGCGATAGTCGAAGTTGTCAAAGGTTCGAAAAGCTCATTCGTCGTTGGCTGTACTGAAGCTCATCAACTTTGTAGCTCTCTATGTTCTGCACTCAGCTGGATGGGTGCATCGCGATTTAAGCGGCGGCAATGTTTATTGGTTCAATGATGAGCATACAGGGCTTATAGGTGACTTCGAGTATGCCACTCGTATGATGGATCGAGGTCGGCATAATGTACGCACCGTATGTACCATTCCCTTCTATATCAACCTTCTAAAGCTTACAATCTTGGTGTCAGGGTACTCCGTTCTTCATGGCGGCCGAGACTCTTGTTAACGCATACTTGTTCACTTCTGCGAATCGAAAATTGAAAGACAAATCGCAGATAAGCATCGACTTCGATCTTGTCAAGAAGAAGAATGTTAGCAAAACCTGGGTCGTGGCTCCTGCCGTTCCTTTTGCCTACAATCCTTTGCATGACCTTGAATCCGTGTGGTGGATCATTGTATACGTTCTGTTCTTCAATGACGACGTGTCGATTAGTTCGAGTGACCCCACACATCGCCAGAGGAAAATGCAGGAATTATTTCACGGTCGTTTGGACGTTAATGACCGTCAAGTTTTCCTGCGTGATTTTAATCGCTTACCTGATGCGCAACGTTACCTGTCCCCTTCCTTCGGACCTGCGTTGACAATCCTTACAGAGCTCGCCGATGTTCTGACTACGGCATATGCGAACTCGGAGAAAACCTACCCTACGAAAATCGACGATCGATCCTTTTTTCTCCATCCTCTCTTATCCGAGGAGAACATAGACTCGTTAGCAAACATCAAGTTGGTTAAAGTGAAGGAAAATTCCAAGAAACGGTCAAGTTCCGAGGTAGAACGGCCCACAAAACGTTCCCGGTAAGCACTTGCTCGTCTATCTTAGTTAGTGATATGCTGATGTGCCTCCTATCCCATAATTCAGGACATCTCTATCGCAGGGCTTGAACGGGCACAGAGGCGGAACTCGCAGCCATCGATATACACGGTTCGTACCCATCCTTATGGAAATTGGCTTATCTTTGCTCAATTTTCTTCGACTGTCAGGACACAGACCTCTTTGCGAAACTGAAACAAAACTGAAATCAAACGTAGCATTCGAACCTCATCTATGTACGATTGGTCCGACATCAATTCTGTTCCACTTGTCAAACGTTCATTCTATTGCTTTCTATACTGCCATTGATGTATAATATCATCTACTGTATATCTATTGCATCTGCGTAACCAACTCCTATATTTCCAGCCTTGACTCTTCTTTTTCCTCTGCCATGGACTAAGCAAATTCCTCTCAAGTGATCTCAACGAATTGCTAGTTGAACTATCGAGGCTTTCGAGACCCTTTATGAAATATTCCAGTAGTATGGGCGACTGCTTTCGGGTCCTTGTTTCCACTCGAGTGATGATCCCACCACACCAGCATCATCGGTGAAAATCAACTTCTACGTAGACTGTTTGAGCAAAGACATCCGACGGCCGAATATAGAACATCGACGGTAATGCCTAGCTTTGAATATAAATACAACTTCATTTGGAGTGGACCTTATTGCGATACGCTTCATTTCATAGTATGTATATCCCGCATGACCCGTGTAGTCTGCTTTTCGTTAGTCCTTAATAGTCTCAGTCGTTACAGTACGTTTCTAAGTCTGTAGATATTGTGATCTGCAGAATGGAAAAATGAGGCCCACCATATGACAATCTCTCAAGACAAGCTTGCTTGCCTCAATTACAGATAATATGGACACCAATGATCAATTCCAAGGAAAATATACATAGAAAATGCGTATCCAACAGGGGTATCGACATAGATGCTCGAGTTACAAAACTTGGATGGAAGATTAAATTGCATATTCGATAGCTATACTGTGCTGTACACCTTCACTTCATCGCTCCCAAGCCCAGCTTCGTATGTTTGATTACAGCTGTGAGAGGATTTTGTAATCCACCGCTCCGCCCAATGGGATCACCGTCTGACCATCCCATTGATGCCAACATCTTGAAACCAATGTTCGTCTCATTAATTTTTGGAGCAGTCTAGATGTCGGAAATCAATAAGGCGTATTGAGCAAGGAAGCTTCACTTACCTTGCCAACTTCATCACCCTCCCTATGTTTTGGCATGGATTTGTTGACTTTACTTCTCTCAGCGTACTTTTGCCACATATCCGACCCTCCCACAAACTCCGCGTCGTTTACAAGTCCTCCACTCCTCCTCACAATCTTTGCAACTTTCTTGTTATTAACCTTGAGTCCGGTTTTGGTCGTCTTGATCAACGTCGTATACCTCGCATCGCCATGTCCCTTACTCTGACTCTTCAGGTTGAACACGCTGGCCAGTTCATGTATATCCTTCCTAGTCTGCTTATTTGCCGGTGGCAGCGACATCATGCTTGGTCCCCCAATCTCATCAATGAATCGTCGGATCTGCTGCACGAGTGTGGTCATGTCGATGACTCGGTTTGGGAGAACGGTGATGGTTGGATCGAGTTTGGCTGCTGCGAGCATGGCCTTTCGACCTTTCTTGCCACCTTTCTTTTTGGTGAGAGGGTCAGCTGCGGCGACAAGTTTGGAAAGTTCGCGTTCTTGCTTGCGAATAGCCTTTTTGGCTCGGTCTTTTTTCCAACGTTCGGCAAGCTCAGGTGGAAGGTCTTTGTCCTTGTCTTTGGCTTTTCCTGATAACTAAATCAGTTGTTTGCGTGGCAGAGAGGGATGATAGATACACACGCGCGGGCTTCCACATATCCTCCTCCTCAAAGTCACCATTGTAGATAGCCTGAAAGACTTTTTTCTGAGTCTTCTTGTCCAGCCTGACAGAGATATCTTCATCTTGGTCGAGTATATCCTGGAATGTGAGTAAGTAAACTGAAGATAACACACAATGCATCCGATAAGCGCAGACCTGTATATGAGCAATGAAATCTTCATCCCTCTCCGCCCATGTGCGATTCTGATCCCAGTCATCTTCAGAATCAAACATATCATCCATGTCCAAATCGGTCCTCTCTTTCCCCTTGGCTTTCGCGCCGCCGTCCTGGTTTGACACTCTCTTTCGAAGGCGTTCCAGTCGGGCTTGGAAGCTCGACGTGGGACTTTGATCTTCGTCATCATCAGAGGATGCATCTTCGTCAACTTCATCTTCAACTTCATCGTCTTCATCTTCATCTTCATCTTCATCTTCAACTTCAACTTCAACTTCAACTTCAACTTCATCTTCATCTTCATCTTCATCTTCACCCTCTTCATCTTTATCTTCATATTCATCTTCACCATCATCTTCACCCTCTTCGTCACCTTTATCCCCAATTTCGACCTCGCTCTCGTCTCTTGGTTCTGCATTTCTCTCCTCGATATCCAAAATTTGTTCGACTTCATCTTCCTCCTTCCCATCTTCATCATCCTGTTCTTGTTCTTGTTCCTGATGATCATGAGCCTCGAGAAGGTGAGATTGCACGTCCTCGTGAGCTTGGACTTGCGACTCCTCATGCTCCAGGAACGTCACCTGTTCACTCTTGACCACTTGAGACTGAACATCCTTGGAAACTTGCACCGGGGACTCCATCTGCACATCCTGTGGCACCTGCATCTGTACCTGCCCAACCCGTGAACATGAAGCTCTTGTGTTTGCACCTGCACCTCGTCGTGCACCTCGTCGTCATGAGAAGAGCCCGCGGAGCTGTCTCTTCTTTCCGCATCTTCCGCATCTTCCGCATCTTCCTCCTTCACCCTCCTCTCAACTTCCAAATCATACATCGTAACATGTCTACTCCCGTTCGGACCCATCCCTTCGACAAACCGTTTCATTGTATCCAAATCGATCTCCAGCTCAGGATCGACTTGCATTCCTTCCGCAGCGCCGGGTGATGTAGTGAAAGAAAAGCTTAAAATCGGTGTGGGTGTTTTTTGGTCATTTCCTCCTCCACCTCCTTCACGCTCTCCTTCGATGCTTTCCTCGACTCTCTTGTTGAGCGATTGTTCATTCACTAATCCTCCTTCTCCTTCTTCTTCACCAGGCCGGTTTTGAACGCGAGCTTGCGCACTAGCTAAGACATTTAACAGTCCAGTTGTGTCTACTTTGGAAGGCGGTAGCAGCGTGTCATGATCTTCATAATAGCCCTGATAGGCGTAGGAGGGATCCCAAGTCGTATAAGGATAGGCTGTGGCATATGTATATGCATTGCTGCTCGTTGCATACGGATACCCATTGGAATAAAAGTTCGGGTTGACAGACGGGGAATTTACGTTCGCGTAGGGATTCCAACTCCGTTGGTCATGTTGTGATCTCCAGTTCGTCAACTGCGCTTCGGACACGCTCGCACCCCGATAAGCGAACGAGGAAGACAGAGAATACGAAGAAGATCCTCCGCGCGGACCCTGCTTGGCTGCCCATTTACCTCGTTGTCGATATTTGATCTTAGCAGGTGTTTGTCGGTGGTAGGTGAAGACGGGGGGTTTGGTGTTGTTACTTGGGACTTTATTGCCACCTTCACTTCCACCTCCACGATTTAGATTGGAATCAGAAGAGCGGGAGGGACCGGCGGAAGATAGTCCCAAGGAGGAGAAAGCGATGGAATCTACTGTCGGTGCTGGTCCGACAGCAGGAACAGCCATCCCGATGGGTAACCCTGTTAGAATGGAGGTTGTGCTGACTTCTGATGGGCCATCACTGCGCCACGGGATAGGCGTGGGGGCTGTGGACCTGCCTTGACGAGGATGTGGAGCGACATAGACGACAATATCATCGCCGTCGTCGAGTGCGTCAGATGTTGAAGATGCACCCAGCTCAAGGCCAAGTATTTGGTCAGTGACTGGAATCTGGTTCAGGTCTGGAGAGCACCTAGAGGGATCCGCGTCGATGAAAAAGGTAGGAATAACATGTTGCGCCATTTTGTGAGTCTGAGGTTTTTGTGGCTGTCCTATATCATCAATGGCGATAGGTTTGATGATTGAAGAGACTCGAGGATCTGCATCCGCATCTCGGGTCGAGACGGATGAAAATTCTGCATTGTGAGGGAAGTCATTAGGCTCATCCATGGCTGTATTAGAGGAATGTGCGATGTAGACGAGGCTTGAATCTCCTGGGAAAGGTGAGCCTGCTTTCTCAGAAAAGCGCTCGTCGACTTCGCCTACTTGATCTGCGATAATTCTGTCGTCCCCAGCAGCGTCAGAATCAAGGCCCATCATCTCCTGAAATTTGCCCACGTCATTAAAGTCGATTTCCTCCAAGCCTTCTGAATTGTCGTTCAAGTCTTCAACTTTGATCGGCTTGAAACCTCCACTGAACACCCGTGCGACGCGGTCTGCAGTAGGTATATGGCTCTTTTCTTCATCTCCTAGAAGTTATTCGCAGTGATTCAATTGGCTTTGTATCAAGAGAAACGGATAACCTACCGGCGTCCTCTACGATGGGCTGAATGAGCTCCTCTTCAGCCTGGAAGAGAAATCTGTTTTCTGTGGCCGGAACAAAGATGACAGGCCGTAGTAGTGGTCTTAATGACAATGAAAGCGGTACATATGAGCTATTTGATCCTCTAGGATTTGAATCGTTCCTTGGACTGTCGTAACCACCACGACCACGGCCTCGACCCCGACCTCGGCTTCCGCGATTTACTGGAGGGCCATAGGTCAATTGAGAAGAGTAGGTAGAGCCCAAGCCTCCTCCTCGACCCCTGCCCCGATTTTGAGGTGTGGAAGGGGCACTGTAATAACGACTTGTGTCGTAGTTGTCTAAGAGTCCATATGAGATGAGTTGATGATATATAGTTGAAAGCGAAAGGATCACCATTGTATGTCTGCAAGAGAAAGTCCGTATCTATTGAAGGGTTATATCCTATATATCCTCCTCGTCCTCCAGCTCCACCTCGTCCACCTCTGGCTCTCCCTCTGTATCCTTGACCGCGAGATCCTGCAGTTGAGCCGCCACGGAAAGGTTTACCTCGAAAGGAGTCGTTGTTCTTGGAACCCTTTCCTCTAGCCATATGCCAATGATGTGGCAGGAGTTGAGTAGAGACAGGACCAACTGAGGGTTTTGATCATAAAATCCACTCAATTCTCACAGTCGTAACGATATCTTATCTAATTATCTGATAAGCGCCGAAGCAATAAGATTATTACAATGTCCACTATGCACCAAAAAGAATTCACATCTCTCCCTCCACGGCCCAAGCCATGCGCTTCCGCAGAGGATGCTTTGCCTTGGTACTCTGTTGGTCCAGGAATCTGGGAATATTCTCTCAACTCCAGTAGCTCTACTTCTACTTCCGTGAGCGAAAGAGTAGTGATACAGTGGTGCGAACCCAATACAAAATGGCCCAGTGGCGACTCTGTCATTACGCACGAGTATATTGAGGAAGTGGTTTTCCTCGAAGGCGGGCTGAAGGATCTGACTTTGCAGCAGGAATGGGGACCAGGAGCGTATGCATATCGGTTACCAGGTATGAAGCATGGGCCGTATGAGGCTAGCGAGAAAGGGTGTTTGGAGTTTGTGAGATGTGTTGGCGTGAGGATGGAAGCAAAGGACGATGTGAATAGTTGATAACAAGTTTGAAGCATGCTACTACATCTTATCCATCATTGTTCAACGCTAAACTCGAGGCAATGATTGTCCAGGAGTCTGCGCGTATTATTAGAAAACTCGAATGGAAACCGAAATATGACAGAAAATTTCGAATGCTCTCAATTCGCGCCATAATCCTGCCATTTCCATACCGAGCTGCGATAAGGATTGTTATGTGAGATAGCAACAGAACCATACAAGCCTATTCGTCTAAACTCGAGACAGGCAACGTCGCACAAACCGGTATTCCGACAGAAAAAAAAATCAGCACATTATTACACTCGATCTCTCACCTCACTTTCCCTTCCTCCATCCATCTTATCCATCGAGCTTTGGGTCATTTACAAATCGAATCTCAATGTCAATCGCACACACGACCGAAAAACTTTCTATCATGTACAGTCACAGATTATTCGGTTCAAGCCGTGATACATACTATCCTCGCAAACGAAGCTTGGACAGCTTTGGTACTGAATGCAGAGCGGGGGATCGGACCTGGTTCGGAGCAGAATGCTGACCAGTTGCTGGATGCGATCGATAGAGGCTCGTATGAGGGTAGTAGAAGCGGAAGTATGTGCGTTTCGTTATCTACAGTACTATTTTGTGAACTAACGCGGATTATATTTTGTAAGGATGTGGACAATCGACCTGATCGATGACACTAAAGTGATTCTTAGAGGATTACAATACGCCGTTTAAATTGCTTAACTCTCATTGTCGATGCTCGACAAGTCCAAGCCGGCGTTCTCGGAAGCCCGAATTGCTTTGGGGATTGATTGAAACAACAGAGGGAGACAAAGATGCTTGTCTGTTGCAGTGAAAAGGCAGGGCTCAGCAGCAGGTGAGCTTCTTAGAGACCTCGTTATGGTTGACCATTGACTCTCGCAGATGAAGTCATCCAGCAATGACCCAGCGCATCCATCTACCTTTAACTTCCTCGAAATGAGTCGAAACCTCCCACTCATCTCACTCTCGCATTTTCACGATAATCGACCACGAACCCCCCGATCCGGATGGACCAACTTGGAAAGGAGTAGAGGAAAACAAAAACAATGTGCATGAGTTACATGCATAGGTTATTTGTATTATTTGCTTCTGTCGAATCGACGGCTCTCCCAACGTTACTTCAGCTGGATATCTGTGCGACAGGCTTGCACGTCTGTGTCTGATATAATTCACACATGATGTCCATGAGAACCCTGACATAAAATCCAAGCTGAGTCGAAAAGCTAAATCGTGTGTGCATCCGAGGTCTCTGGCGATTGAGAACCATCGGATTTGCCGCCTTGCAAATATGATGCACTCACTCTCAAGTCGAATCAAGGGATCACCAGCATCTTTTGACAAAGAACAATAGCGAGTCATGTCCTGATACAGTTTGCGGGTGCTTTCACCAAGCTAGTAGCCGTGGCATAGGTAACGTGCGGAAAAACACCAGCTTCCATCGTCATTGTATGGAAGCCTATTCCTATTGACCTAATCAGAAATTGATCACACGAACTCCACCCTGATATTCAACGTTCTTGGTTCGTTCTATAAGTTCCGAGCCAAGATTCAGGACACGCGTATAGGTATGGTCGAAATTACGATCAGAGACCCAGGTGCCTTCTTCACGCATACGCCAGAGGATCTGTAAGATCCATGTTGCGCATGTCCATCCTTGAGGACCGTAGACTCCCGGAAATCGCCAACCAGGGTCTGTAGCAGGAAAATTATCCTTGATTGTGGCGTAGAACGTTTGTGGGGTATATCTGGTGGTGGTGAATAGATGGACGATGCCTGTGAAGGCAGTAGATCGAAGGACATCGCAGTGGGTGAAGGATTGGATATATGTACTGAAAGTTTTTTTCAGCTCGAGAGCTAGAATCGGCTGTGGCGCCCAGGTGTCTGCGGATGATGCAACCAAGATCCAATGAAAGTAGGAAGGAGCACCATAGAGTCCTGCAACGTAGTAGAGGGCGATTCCGACACGAATTGGCATAGTCTAGTCTGACAGTGGTCAAACAGGCGATTTTTTTTGCGACTGAACAGAGATAGATACCTGTATGACAGTATCTTATCATTTATGCCAATCAATTGGCCTACAAACAAAAACAAGAACAAAATGTACTAGTCAGAGGTTTAAAGAATACGGTTTTGCTTCCCAGGAAAGATCCCACGACGGATCGAAAGGGATATCCAAACTTGCCATCCAGGATCGAGACCACCCGATAGCTCTGTCCGCTTCATTTTCCATGTCAAATGGAGGGATGAATATCCTTAAATCCCTGACCCACTCTTCGACATAAAACTCCGTCCAATTTGCCTTAACATATTCCCAGTGAGCAGGCAACCATCCTGCACACTCCCAGTCAATCAGTCCAGTGACGCGATCTCCGTCAATCATAATGTTCCTCATCGCTATATCATTGTGGGTGAACACGATAGGATGTCGGAGGTCATGAGACCGTCTGATAAGCTCAGTCACCTCCTTCGGAAATTTGCCAATCTCTGCAAAGCGGTCGACGGTCAATCCTTGTCGAATCTGTAGATTCATCTGCTCCTCATCACGATAAGGACCGTAGGGATGGTCTACACATAGTCTGTGGTCCATTATTGGGCCTCCGAGAACGTTGCAGATGAAAGGTGGAGATTGAGGAGGAGGTCCTATTTGACGTAGCTGGGTGATAAAGGATCGTAGCTGAGAGAGAATAGCATCTTTGGTCTCCTGGGAATAAACCTTCCATTGACGATCATCTATTTCTTTCCCTACGAGTCGAGTCATAAAGATATACTGCCTGCCCCGATACCGTAACACGCCGAAAACTTTAGGAACAGGTATTGATGTATGTTGACGAACAAATTTCATTGTGGCAACCTCTACTGTCGCGTCTCGTATCCCGATGTCTTTAACGAAAATGAACCGTCCAAAGGTGACTATGACGAGGTCAGTACATTACTCACTATTTTGAAAGTTGAGATGGTGTCCCCTACCAGCCCATACTTTGCTGATGATGTTTTCCAGCTTGACTCGAAGCCAATGAAATCGATTTCGAATGAAAAACGATACATACAATGCTCTGAGCATTGTATGAACCGCAAATGGCCGCACGAGGATCCGTATTTTGCAGGTGCGAGTTTGAGCCCCAAAGACAAATTGGCCGGATGACCGGTTTTCGCCGAATTCAAGCCGGGGCATTCCCACCGGCAAATACCTGCTAAGATTGAGTATTCACAACGAGGCGAATGGGCAACCAAATGAGGTCCCGCGCGGAGGAGGATTTCTCTTATATTCTTCAGTTCGTTCGCTTTTCGGGGTGCGAGCGTGGCTGAAGCGCAATTGACGCACTGTAGAAATATACAACACGACCGAAGGAGTTGAAGTCCACGAGTCCCCATAGCGCTAACGTTAATCCATGTGCAAACGCGAACAATCCTCATCCTGGTTCAAATGGGCATACGTATTCAGCAAGCACTGATCCACATACCACTACCCGTTGTCATCCGAATGGGAGTCTCTCCTACGCCTTCCAGGGCTACGAGGAAGCATTTACTACTAGCCCCTCCCAAAGTAGCTGGACTGTTGAGCGTCTTAGCTAGCGCACAAGCTCGCATTCAGGACTGGCCTGCCGAAGGAGAAGAATCAGTGAATGAACAATCGCCTAACAAGAGAGACGAGGAAAGCATTGAAGGAGAGCGTGAAGGAGGAGGAGGAGAAGTTGACCGAAAACGACCTGGACCGATTTATAACTCTCCTTTCACTATATCATCAAGTGCCGCGGAAGGAATCACGAGTTTCTAAAGAGAGCGTTGAATCTGGATGGTGGTGCAAAAGCCAAGAGGAAAGGGAAGACTGATTTGTACATGGATGATAATTCCAATCCCGATAACGAAGATGACTGGGATCAAATAGTACCTGGGCGGAGAGGGATGAAGATTTCACAGTACGTACCCTATCGGGTGTTAGTTTGAGCTTACTTACATTCCAGGTACTCAACCAGGAATGCCAACTTAGAAGAAAATGTGTGAAAGGCCACGCGTGTGTATCTATCGTTCCCCTCTCTAAACTTTCCATTGTTATCGATTTAATCAACATTCGACTATTCTAAATAACAACGACTGTTAACTAACATTTGATTTTTGAAATACAATGCATCCGAGCGCACCTCGTACTTTATCGGGTCCATCTATCATCATCCCCTCATAGCCTCTTCATCCCACGTTAGTAGACACGCATCCAAATCCGGTATCAGGCTTGCGATCCATTATAGCCAGAGTCGGGAACAATTGCTGGATGTGAATGAATGAGAGGAACTGGTGCTACGGATCGCTCTGGGCGAGTCAAAGTTTTGGCACGGCGAATGGTTGTACCAGAAGAAGGGGCATTTGGTCGGGTTGTTGCAGTCCCTGTATTGCCTGAACCAAGGGAAGCACAGGTCAAACGACGAGAGGTTCAATGCTAGTAGCTGCAGGCAATGAGGCGACCAGCATCTTCTCACCCTAGTCATGCCAATGATTGTGGATAGGGAGCTTCACCGAGCCAAACGGGTGTCAGCCACAAATTGGCTACATCGGCTCAGATGAAAGGATACATTGCGAAAGTCGTAACGATGAATGCCAAAGAGGGGTTGTATGCATAGGGTATATGTAGTAATGGAATTCGTCAGAATTGGGGTAGATTCGGATTAGTGTAGGTACTAGGACATCAATGTCGATCTTAATGAGGGTTTTGCTTCTCTTTCCGACCGTCCCTAGAGCTGGAAGAATATGTACGGATCCGGACGATGTCCCGTTCCCCTGAAACGACGACAGATGGATGAGGCGTTGGATGGAGCAATAGGTGATTGTTAGAGCGATAGATCCTAGTTGAGCTGCGATACCGTTCGATGAAATCGCATTTCCAATGATCGTTTAATTCTATCCCTTGCAGTCAACATTTAAGAGCATTTGTACCCAAAATGCGATGTACCTTCTCTTCGCGATATTCTGGGCTATTCCACCATTTCGCATGCAACGCCAACCCTCTCTTCCTAACAACATCTAATCCTTCTGTATCTGGCCAATTCTGTGTGTCATGATACCCCGCAATAGCAATGACTGGGTCCCATCTCTCCTCTCTCTCATCTGGCATCCATTCATTATCATCGCAGATCGACAGATCCCTCACCTTCATCTTTTATCCTTTCCTCTCAGCAACCTTAAATGTTTCCTTTACTGTCAAGAACGGTTGAGATGTTGGTGATCAAGGAGTTCAGGGAATCTGGATTCAGAAAACACCGGAAATGTTCAATCGATGGAGAACGAATCTTTTTCAAGCCTGGGTAAGCAGTCGATGTCCATCGGGGTTTGCAGAGGGAACGATTCGTTCGTCTTGGTATCAGACTCCACCAACATCATCCTCTACTAGCTTCACTCGCTTAAATGACCGTTTAGATTTTTTTCAGAGGTTTCAGTGTCCGCCTACAGTGACTAAAATGCTTTCGAGATCGAGGAATCGGGTAAACACAGCAGAATCTGGAGAATCATCGTCCTAATCACTCATCGTACTTTTTCTTTTCCCAGCTATGGGAACTTGAAAAAAATGGAATTTATTCAAGTAATTAAACAAATTCAATGGTGCTTTTTTGCGTATTCTGTTCTTCTTTACTTGCTTTTCATAACGGAAACAATGCGATTTAGCAAAAACCTGAGGGAGGGCGCCTGTTACAGCATTGACTTGCCCTTAATCAATCATTATAAAGCTGTCATTCGTGTGATGCTATCATAAACTCTCTCTTTCTGCAACCACCACCATCGCAATGTTCAGTCGGGCTCGAAATTTCGTTATAAATGGTGGAACTTTTACTGTTCACAACCAGACAGGTGTGTGCAAAGGAATGCACCTTCTAGCATATCAAACTCAATAAGGGATTCAATTCTCTGTAGAAACTGCTAAACAAAAGAACCCTCCTGGTATACTTGATTTGTTCCAATGCCAATGGATGATAACTGATCTCCAAACTTCTGCTTCCTTTGCAAGGATACTTCTCAGGAATGACTCATTGTCCAACATCGACTGCAACCTTCACAGGTAGAGAGGATATTTTAGCAATCCTTGAGCAATTCTTTTTCCCTGGACATGCTGCTGAAAGAACAAAAGTATTTCACCTGCATGGGCTAGGAGGAGTAGGAAAGACTCAGACAGCCCTGGAGTTCAGAAGGAAATTCAAAGCAAGGTAATGGGTTACAATTAACACTTGAACTAAGTCACTCAGATGAACTATAAATTTTTTTCAGGTTTACTGCAATGTATTTCATCAGTGCAGATCAAGAATATTCCCTTCAAGGAGGCTATCTTGACATTGCAAGGACTAATGTAGCCCAAACTGCTGAAAGTTGGGAAGATGGGCTCTCTTGGTTAAAAACTCATGAGCAAAATTGGTTGGTTATCATTGACAATGCTGATGATCCCAATATTCGGCTAGCCAACTACTTGCCAAACTGTGATCATGGCAATATCATCATTACCTCAAGAAACCCAGAACTCAAGCATGTTGCAGATCAAAATCAAGAACTCAGAGATATGCTTCCAAATGATGGGATTCTACTGCTTCTAAAGCATGCTTTTCCGGGGAATTATGGTCTTGCAGACCAAAAAGAGAGGGAAGAAGCTGCTAAAATTGCCATTCAGCTGCACCACTTTCCACTTGCTTTAGTGCAAGCTGGGGCATACATAAACAAGACAAAGTGCCTGTTTGAGTACCTCAACAAGTTGGAGAACCACAGGGAACAGCTATTGAGGAAAGATCTCGATCAAGCAAGAGATAAATACTATTGGTCTGTTTATCAGACTTGGAGCCTCAGCTGGGAGCAGCTCAGGCAAGAGAGTAAAGTATTTCTGAGTTTGTGTGCACATCTTCACCATGAACATATACCTAGGTTACTATTTGAAAGGGGAGTGATGAACATTAACCATGTCATCCAATTACCCTTTGGACCAAGCAATGCTATCAAGGAGGGGAAGTTGATTTTAGAAAGCTTTGCCACTTCGGAGATGAAATGGGATGGACTAAAGTTTGATGACATGATAGCTGAAATAGCTGCCTATTCATTGTTAAACATAGATAATGGTGGTTATATGTTTCATCCATTGGTCCATCAATGGCTCAAGGACATGACCAAAGAAGAAAACAAACAGGCAATAGAAGGAATTATGGTGTTAGCTTTTCAAGGTACATTCCATCAAGACCACAAATTTTGGCAACAACTTTCTCCTCATTATAGAGCTTTGGGAAATCTGAACAACAGTGACTATACTGTGAGATACATCATTGGGCTTATGTGGTTTAACCTTGATGATCTTGAGGCAATTGTGCTATGGCTTCCATTGTTAAGCATTGTAATGGATGTTCTGGGAGTGGAAAATAATTTCACAGCACACTTCATGAGTGGTTTGGCTATGGTATCATACATGATGGGAGAAACTACTGCAGCATTGAACCTACTCCAAAGGTCAATTGCAATCTTCAAGAGAGTCATGGGAGAAGAACATCCAACAACCTTATTTATAATTCGATACCATACTATGATACTATCATATGAGGAAAGGATAAATGAGGCATTGGTACTCCTCCAACGTGCAGTTGAAATTGCAAAGAGAGACATAGGTGATGAGCACATGATAACCTTGTCTATGATTGAGATCCTTTCCAAGATACTACCAGTTGAGGGAAAGAAAGATACGACATTGGCATTTCTCCATATTTTTAGCATGTTAAAGATGCTTATAAATATTGAGGATCTAAATACCTTGGCTGGAACTGAGGGTTTGGCTGAAATATTGGATGATCTGGAAAGGATAAATGAGGCTTTGGGAATTTTCTATCATTTGGATAAAACCTCAAGAAGAGTCATGTGTCAGCAACTTGCTAGCTTACAAGTGGGGCCAGGTGTTGTTAAGGCCATGCAACCGGAAGGAATACGATCAAGGTTCCGGAGGTTCCGGATGAAGTTCCGATTGTGAGGACTGTGGCTATGACACAAGGGAGTACTTGAAAGGGCTACATGGTCCTCAGAAGTGAGATGGGACTTCAGCGAAGCTTTTGGTAATGCTGTTACAACTATGAAAAGTCCAACCATTGTGGCCCCAACAATTGTTTCTTGTATTTGACTTCATCACTTTCTTCCATTGTGGAGATTACCTCCGCAATCTTTCACATCTTGCTTTTATATCCTTTCATATCTTTCCCTTTATACTTACCCCTTATATCACTTTCACGTTTTGACCATACTATTCTAGGATACTATCACTTAGCAACCCTTAGGTAGTGATTACAGTATAAAGCTACAAGAGTAGAATAAGTTGGTCTTCAGTTTAAATATCAATTTTGATAGTACACTTCAATAGTGTAGTGATCTCAAATATATTTCAATCTCAACCTTACTTTAAGTACAATCACATGAGTTTCTCCTGCGATTGGAATTACCCTCACCTTTCCTTTCAGACAGGGCATGTTGGGGACGTTATCAATAGTAGCGTCTACTCCAACTACCTCCCGTAGGATCACCAACCCTCACCAGGATTATATCCAGGTGTTCGGTCTTTAAGCCCGCGATCCAAGCCTTTTCCCTGTGATCTGTGCATGATCATAACAGTATTTTTAAACTCAAACTTGGCACATCGTATTTCATCACTTGTCACTTTCTTATCCTCCATAAACCACTTCTAAAACAAAATGGTCAATACGAGGAGCAGATGCACTCATACCACTACCAAGAACTCTGACAACATTCAGGAGGAGCCAGTAATGGCAAATCCGTTTGCTACAAATGCAACGGCATTTGTGCCATTCACTGAGTCCATTTCTGGAACGGGACTTCCTTCTTTTCTGGGTACATTCCATCAAGATTACAAATTTTGGCAAAGGTTTTCACCTCATTGTAGAGCTTTGGGACATCTGACCAACAGTGATTATACTGTGAGACACATGATTGAGTTTATATGGTTTTCCCTTGGTGAATTTCAGGAGGCAATCATGCTATGGGAACCATTGTTAAGCATTGTAAAGGATGTTTTGGGAATGGAAAATAATTCTACAGCATACTTCATGAGTGGTTTGGCTGTTGCATATTTTAGGATAGGAAAAGCCACTAAAGCATTGAACCTGCTCCAAAACTTGATTGAAATCTTCAAGAGAATCATGGGAGAAGAACATCCAACAACCTTGCATACAATACAAGGCCTCTCTATAATACTAATATGTCTAGAAAGAACAAATGAGGCATTGGTACTTCTCCAACCTTTGGTTGAAACCTCAAAGAGAGTCATGGGTAATGAGCATCCACAAACTTTGAATATGATCGAGGGCCTTTCTATGATACTATCAGGTCTGGGAAGGAAAAATGAAGCATTGATACTTCTCCAATCTTTAGTTGAAATATCAAAGAGAGTTATGGGTGTTGAGCATCCACATACCTTGGCTAGAATTGAGGGTTTGGCTAATATACTACATGATCTGGAAAGGAAACATGAGGCATTGGAAATTCTCCAAAATTTGGTTGAAACCTCAAAAAGAGTCCTGGGTGAAGAACATCCAAGCACCTTGAATATAATTCACAATATTGCTAGCATATTAATAATGATGAAAAGGCTAAATGAGGCATTGGAACTTTTCCAAACTGTGGCAGAAAAATTGAAGAGAGTTCTGGGTGATGAGCATCCACAAACTTTCATTAGAATCAAGAGTGTGGCTGATACGTTATATTTTCTGGGAAGAAAAGATGAGGCATTAGAACTTCTCTGGCCTTTGGTCAAAATCTCAAAAAGAGTCCTTGCCAATGAGCATCCACAAATCTTGTCTAAAATCAAAGGTTTGGCTGATATATTATATCTTCTGGGAAGGACAAATGAAGCATCAGAACTTCTCCAATCTTTGGTTGAAATATCAAAAAGAGTCCTTGCTGATGAGCATCCACAAAATTTGTCTAGCATTGAGAGTTTGGCTGACACATTACTATTTGTGGGAAGGATAAATGAGGCATTGGAACTTCTCCTACCTTTGGTTGAAACCTCAAGGAGAGTCCTGGGTAATAAACATCCACAAACCTTGTCCAGAAATCAGAGTTTGGCTGACACATTATTGGAACTTCTTCAAGCTCTAGTTGAAACCACAAAGAGAGTTTTGGGTGATGAGCATCTAGGTCATGACAACTAAGCACTTGACTAAGCACTTACATTTTCTTTTTCCTTCATATGTTTCTAGCTCCTTTCACTGCATGATTGTATTTATGACTCATTGTTTATTGATCACTCACTCCTACACTGTTACTACATTATTGTTCTCCCCTCTTCCTTATTCATTTCACTCTTGTGCTATTGTCTTTCACTACCTATGGTTCTTTTGCTTATTGTTTTTTTCTCTTGTGAATGGAATCATAGGAATATTGTTAGAGGGTGAAATCTATGTATGCTGTAGGTATTTACAATCAGTTATCTTTGATCAGTGCTAAACTTGGATATGATTACATGATGAGATAGGCTGAGGTATTGGACTGTATCCAAGGTAAGTGGGTGCTCTGTACCCATGACTTTCTTTGAGGTTTCAACTAAGGGTTGAAGAAGTTCCAATGCATCATTTGTCCTTTCCAGTAGACATAATGTGTCAGCCAAATCCTTGATTCTAGAGAAGGTTTGTGGATGCTTATTGCCCAGGACTTTCTTTGATGTTTTGAGCAAAAATTGTTCCCATTGATAGACATAAAAGATGATAATGTGAGAGGAAAGAAGTAATCACATCTGGTGACTTGGATATATCACACATTTTGTACCTGAACTGTGTTACAATTGTGTGCATTGATCACATTAATCTCATGGATTAGACCATCACACCAAATCATCAATCTGAATTGTACTATGGTTGTTAGGGATAAGACTTTTTTAACCACTATTTTTGATAACTCCATAAAAACTTGTTGGATTAAAAATCTGAGTAGACAGATCAATTCGTAGTCCTAAAAAACAGTCTGGATCCAACTTATAGAGCTTTCCTTTCGCTCTTGGAGGTGTCAGGCAGTGACCGAGTAAAACAAGGATAAGGTGCACCCCCGGGTCACGTCTTTGTCACACAGAAGCCGTTAGATGGTAGCCAACAAGTGCTCGGCAGATCAATGTTTATGTTTATTGAAGACAGTCGTTTGGTCTTTCTGATAGAAAAGCGCCTCGCACTGCTGATCAATGGCAACGTGTGATTGTCACATTGAAGAGCCTCTCATCTTTGCTTGTTCATTGCAGAGTCAATGAACCTCCAATTGCCTTCGGATTTATGGTGGTAGTTCTTAAGTACCTGTATAAAATCATCATGACTTCTATGTACAGTTTGAACAGGGTGTTCTACTGTTCCTGGCATGTTGACTCAAAATCATGCTTGGACTATGGATACTTTTCATCTACAGTCTGCTTTATTGAAATCCCTACTTCTAGTAGATAGAAATGAAGGATACTACTAAATAAATTTGTCTACCAAATCACAGGACCGCAGAATGTGTTGATTGCCATAAATCAATTATTTACAGCAAAAGTACCCTATCCCTGTGTGATCTTATCCCTAACAACCATAGTAAACAACTGGTAACAAGTTCATCATTGATGTATTACATCAATGATACGGATCAAGACAAATTGGTTCCACAACTCTTATCAATCCTCCCCCATTATCCTGTCACCCTCCTTCGCACAAAACATTAACAGTTCAATGTCAACTTGTGTAACTGGCGGCATTGCCAGTTCTAGGCAGTTAGGGTTAGGTTTAGGGCAGTCAGGTGGATTCTTAGATATTATGTAATCTTTGGCCTTATTCTTGTTCACCTTCGTTGTATATACTCCAATAGATTGGATCTTGTGTACATCTGGTGATCTGAGGCTCTCTATAGCTGGTAACCAGCTCTTTTCCCCCCTGGGGGTTGCTGGGCCAGCCCAATTCTTAACCACCCTAGGGTCTCTGACCCCTTGGACAGTTACAACTTGCAAAGGTGTATTGGACAAAATATCAAAGCCTTCCGCATAAATGATGGACTGGAATGTCAGGCAGATTCCATTTTTATCCTGCCAAAGCAGATAACTATGATACTCAACATGTATATTGTTCTTGCACTGGGTCAGAGAACTCGGATTCAGACCACCACACTTAAAAGCCGGGAGCAGGAACTGTTGAAGCGTCCTAAGGTTGTCACAGACCATTCAGACATTAGAACTTGAAACTTCCTGTGTTGAATTGATTCACATCATTTGCCTGGCTCTACCGTGGCTCCATCACTTCGCTTGCCCTGTAAGGAATCACTCGAGATCATCTCCACTTTCACTGACATTAAGGTGCCAGCGCTGTCTTCAGTGTAGATGGTTCAATCCTGAGAGAAGCAAAAGACAACGATAGAAGCTAGTGTTATTTCCTGCACAGTACTTTTACACCACGGCTACAAGCTTGGCGAAAGCGCCCGCAAACTGTATCAGGACAAGGCCCACTATTATCTGTCAGAGGATGCTGTAGAACCCTTGAATCAACTTGATAGTTAGCACATCATTTTTGCAAGTGGGCAGACCCAATAATTCTCAATTGGTCAGAGACCTAAGTTGGTCTGATGTTCCTAAGAGGTGCACCTAAACGACTTGGCTTTCTTGGATTTTAAGTCAAGCTTCTAATGGTCGTCATGTGTGAAGTGGCATCAGACATTTCAGACTCAAGCCTGTCGCACAAATAGCCAGCTGAAGTAACGTTTGGGCAAACTATCGAGAAGCAAATAATACAAATAACCTATAGATGTTACTCAAGCACATTGTTTTCCCTCAACTTTCTGCCCAAGATCAGGTCAATCGTTTACAATAATCTGGGTTTCCAGCTGGATTGAGAGCCCAGTTGGGAAAGTCTATGACACGACCACCAGCTCCCCCAACCTGTAGAGATTGTCATAAATTAGAAAGTGTCAGACTCAGAGACCAAAGGTATACTCACAGCGAATCTGATCATTAGGACCATGAGTAGTTAGGGTCCGAAGAGACAGAAGATTGAACTTCAAAATGTACTCACGAGTACACAAAGACCATGACCTCAGTACCTAGTGTTAGCCAACGTCAGCTACGATCTCTGATTCCAGCGCAAAGAACTCACCTCCGTCAAGAGCAGCAGAGAGTCTTCAAGACCATGACCGTTTATTTATGGAGAAATATAGCAAAAAAATTGAATCAAGACGCACAGGAAGTTGTATTTCCGGAACCATCTAGGATGATACTTTCTGATGAAGAATTGGCTGAAAATACAAAGCAGGAAAGTATTAAAGACAGAAGAATTGATACCGCCTATGAGCCAACCACAAATTGATATTGAGTATTGATTCATCGCTGAATCATGACTAAGAATACTTGCCTGCAAGGTATCCGATTTCGACAGTTATCATAGGAGTGATGACAGAATCGAAATGCGCTTTGGGCCATTTCCGATGAAGAAGCCAGAACGGAATGGGGACAGCCAGTCCGATCAGGATTGACATTGGTACGATCTGCAATATAAAGGGCTCGTCAGCGGAAGGAAAGCTAGGGGTTCGAAAATAAAGCTCACTCCGTAACGACCAGAGGGCGAGTACAGTTGTTTAGCGAGAGCACCCCATGAGATCCTAAATTGGCAATCAAGATATTAAGATTCGGGCGAGCGCAGTCTCACGATAATCTCACGCACGCATCACTGAAAGGTCAATATGAGCATGTTTGCTCGAAGGCATAACATAAAAGTAGGTGCACGCACCTGTTAAAGCTTTGGATAGCTGCTCCCGACCAGACATTGGTTCCTTGGACGCTCAGAAGGATTTCGCGGTTGCTCGCAATAACAATCTTCATAATCAGGTAGTTCAGAAGAGCTGTGTGCATAATTAATAGACCGTAAGCGACATCACATTTCAGCAGCAACTCGAGCAAATCCTTACCGCCAATGACAGCACCAAGGCATTGCCTAGAACAATTGAGTGATAGATGTCAACCTTGGTCCAGGAGCCAGACGTACATAGTAAAGGTGACGCGCGGGGGGAGCTTCGTATATTGGCCTTTGGGATTGGAATTTCGGTAAACGGACACGTACATCAAAATTCTGAGATAGAAACCAACCCATTTTCAAATCACGAGTCATAGAGCGGCCTTGTTCTGTTGAATTGTACGCGTAGAGCGTAAAGTACATGTTTGCCTGAATCAGGCATGAAATTCGCTCTATTTAGAATTCTGAACACGGTGACGAACACGAGGTTTTCCGGGAACGAGAGCCGCGCCGAGCATCTACCGCAATTGGATCAGATTGGTATATCTTTCCGAAAGACGAGGGCCATACTCGAGCTATATCCTCTGTACCAGGGACGAAACTAAGTACACAAAAGAATTGGAAGTCATCTGAGCAATTCACATTGGGAATGCATGGCGCACCATAAGATAGCATACAAAGCAGAGATAATAGGCAAAAAGAATGCAGCGAAACCAACAGCTTTTTATGAATTGTTGTTGTAGTGAGTTTTGGTATTATCCTGGATCTAAATGACATACAAACGAAGAATGCCCACCTAGACAATATCGGTGTCAATAACGAGTTGTGCATTGTTATGCAACGGACTTACCAAGGCAGCTCGGAATCCCCAGTGTAATTGGTGGCCATTGCGATTGCCATAGATGCAACGAACATGGCCGTGTACCACCAGAAAGGCACCTCTTTGTAAACCTACAAGGTTGATCCATAAGAGGTGTTTGATTGAAGACTCCGAATGGTCACGCAGATCGCACCTTCATCTTCTCATAGTGCGCTGAATAGAACGGATATCAACTTCTGATTGAAGTAAAGAATGATAAGAACAGCTCCTGACCATCTTCAACAGTACCAGCCTATAAAGAAAAGTTTCCATCACGGGTCAATGATAATTATGCTCATCAAGGTTTACGTACCCTAGCAGCTAACAGTGCGCTCCACAGCTCTTGACCGTGCCAAATGATAATGTGGGTGACTAGGGGATTGGGAATACACGGTGATCACCTACTCATCGAGAGTAATAACTAGTTTGACGTACTGGTAGCCCCAAATGATAAACTTGCACCAATTTTTGTCACTGTCTGGGTAGCGCTGTACCAGGGTAACCCGACAACGGCGAGTTTTCCCTCGTTCAGAGTAAAATCACTGTTTAGAATCAGTGTCTGGTCGTATTCTGTACCATTTTCGAAGAATAGTAGCTGTTCAACAAGGGCGAGTTTCAAATTAGAAAAGGCAAGGAGAGGAGAAGATGATTGAGAGAGATATCATACCTGGGATAAGAACGGGAAGTTTTGGGCACTACAACAGAAACGACCCAGTGATCAATATCGCAACAAAGGCACTCGAGGCGGACCAGGCATACTTCCAGACATTGTTTGCATACACTGCACAGAAAGTGATACTACCAAAAGGTTAATCTTCCGCACTGGTGATCCTGAGGAAGGATAGGCTCACATGCAAATCAGTACACCAGCGTAGAGAGAAAGCTGGGTCTGGATAGGCTGGAACAATGCACCATAGGCCGAGCCACCGCTCCCGACGTAGTTCCAATCTTGCATGAGAAGATAGTCAGATGAGTACGGAGCAGGATCATTTACAAGGTACGAACCAAAGCAGAGTGAGAAAAGACCAAGACCTAGAGCATAGATAAGACGGCCAATCCGTTTTCAGCTTATCGCTCAATTCATACGTACCTTCATTACCAGATGCGCCTCCGAATATACGTGTGACCCATGCACTATTTTTCCGTGCCAGACAAAAAATAGAAAGTCCTGTGAGCATTGGAGCAAAATACCTTTTATTCACAATCGAGCACAAATCACAATGTCGGAATGTCAGTCGAAAACTTAGCTTGCTAAAAAGGTTCAGAGATCTACGCACTCTGGGATCCATTGCCAAAAGACTAAGATGTGTTCATCACGAGCAGCTGAAAACGGTAGAGGAAGGTGAACTCACAAATGATAATGAACAAAGTCCAGAAAAACTTGACCCGCTTCTTCTGCAATGTATTATCGTGACCTCGGTGCAAGACATCAAACATCTGGACAGTAGGAATCAGGTTTGGGAACACCATGCTTGTGGGGTAGACCAAGAATCCGCGCATCATTCCTAAATAGGGCGTTAGCGTTGAGATAGCTAAGAGTAGAAAGTCGATGCACCTCCCAGCCCATAGCCTAAGAGCTGGCTGCCGAGCAGCGTAAATATCGCGACGGCCGGATTCATTGTCGTATTATAGAACAAATCATCAGCAGCGAAGATATTGATTGCCAAAGCACCGTGAGTAGCAGCTGCAGACATGATGACAATCCCGACGTGTTCCTTGATATTGAATCTTCCTGGGTTGATGAACCTCCAAAAAGCATTGTTACGCGTGGGTAGTCGGGGGTTCAGTGGTCCTGGTAAAAGTTCCTCCATAATTTTACCAAGGATGAATGCAGCGGTTTGGAGGAAGAGTTGGCTGACGTAGACAGTTTGAGGACGGAACGCCTGAATCGAGCGTTGATTGGGGTTTTCAGTGGGAATGGAGTCGCGGACGGATAAGTTGAAACGGGACATACGAAAATTTCACTGAGAACGGCACCGAAGCAGGATAGACCGATAGATAGAAACCATAAGCGTAAAGTCCACACGGGAAGAGTGGGATCATCCTGAAATGCATGAAACAAGAACGATGTTATGCATAGGAAGATAAGCTCACCTCGAGAGAAATCAGTCGAAGACTCCAGTCGTTGGCGGTCACTAGGATATCGTCAACCTGAGTTCTTAGAGAAAAGAGAGAAAATGGCAAAAAGCATTGCGAGGGAGTTGTACCTATAGGTCTCTCTTTCCCGTCATCTCCTAAATCAATCACTCGAGCGTCCTCGTACACATCGCCAACGAAGGATTCTCCATCCACGTCGCTCAGATGTATCTTCTCATCTATTCCTGCGTACGGCTCCACAGCGAGAATCGCCGTATCCTTGATGGACGTCTTCTCATCCTCGAAAGAATCCTTCGTGGTGGCTACGGATTGCGAATTCTTCCTGAGACCTAATTTACCAAGGGATGCTAGAATCATGTCGCTACCCTCGTCGTAATGCGTAAACGTATGTTGTTAGAACTGAAAGCCAAAGGAAGTGAGAAGGCCCGAGATCAAAAGCATTCTGTGTATGAAGAGGTTTTATACAGTAGTAGTAGCGGTCCGTGAAATCAAGAGAGAGGAAACTGTTATCTGGTAAATATTGAATCTTTCAATTCAGACGGAGTCCGAAGAAGGTAGATAAGTGGACTTACATGCAAATCCACTAGCATCGAAAGATAAGCAAGTCGAGCTGACCATTGGAGCATGTGCCACTACAACCAGATCTCAATGTTTCCAGGATATCAAGGAAGCGTGATTCAAGTCGAAGATAGTTGATGATCCACAGTTACAAGACGAGGAGATTGAATGGATCAATTCTCCAAAGCCACAAGGTGCATAAAGCTTCGAGGTCTTGTGCATCGGTTTATCGTCGTATCGTTGGACTCCTGGTCATGGATTCGTCCACACATGTACCTGCCAAGAAGTTTTCAGGTTACCGTAGTTAACAAGCGGTCTGCAGCCCATCGCAGATGGCATTAAAGACAGTTGGAAGTAGAGTAATCCCCCTCTGGTAACGCGTCTGCTTGGTTCAAGTAATCACGAAAAGCGCGTCTAACGTCACGGTCTTTGCCTTTCTAAGCAGCTGTGGGCAACTTTGGGCTTGTGTAAGGCAGACTTGAACCGAATTCATCTTGTAGGGGCAATTGGACCTGTGGGTTGTTTGAACAAGACGGCGTCTGGTATTTCTAATGACTGCAGCTGTGCTACCACTCGTTGTAGCACGAGCGCTGAGCTTCGACGGTGTGGCTTTATCGAAAACATAGAGAGCACGCATCGCATTTCGAGAAATTGTAGTTTGGAAAGAAGATTAATTCTGAGGCAAAGCTGTTGTTTGTATCAGTAACATCAATATAAGCAAGCACCTATCTGATGTCGCTGTAGCCTTTCTAGCTTGTGAAGGGTTGCCAAATATCAACGTTGTTAGCTATATACTGTGAAATCAAAGAAGTTGATATCTAATCTTATCATTATTATCTAATTCATTTTCGCCACTTGACCCGGTGCCGGAACGCTGGCTGGAAATCAAGTGAAAGTCTTGGGATCCTTTTATTTTACTTGGTCTCAACTCCCAAATTGTCTGCTCGCTGCTCGATGGACTCTCCATCATGGACGGATGTTTTCCACTCAGCCTTTAGCTCATGTCTTCACTGCTTCCAGGCACCTTCTAATGACAGTGACAGCGATTCTATCCAGAGACCGCCACGGTACCTGGAGTCTCTGCTAACTGAGCCACTTTTGGACACGGATACAGAGGCGGAGACTGTTTCCCTTCACTCGAATGTTGGAGATAATCGTCAACGGAGGAAGAAGAAACAGAACAAACGCATCACATTCTTTGGTTTTGATTTGTTCGGTAAACGCTCCACAGGTCCTATACATCTTCCGGAGGACGACGAAGAAGTTGATGGGCTTCTTCGGCGACCAAGACGTCAACGTCAGCGACCGACTCGCATCTCATCTTCATCTTCTCCGTCAACAATAACGTTTGACGGTAACGTATCTGACGCTGCACCATTGGATTCCGCAGCTATCAGTGAGCGGGTTATCGAAGAAGAAGAAACGCGCGCAGCTAAGGAACGAGAGAAGGACGAAAGAAGAAGAAAGAGAAAACAAAGGAAAGAGATGAAGAAATTCGCGCAGGTTTTAATGCAGAATGGAGGTGAAGGTGAATTCGAGGGTTTCCAAGGAAGTGGAGGCTCGTACCCACACATTCCTTCTCCCTTCCAACCAGGATTTCTGCCGAGTCCAAACCTGGATGATTTTGGTCCTTTCCACCAGGCTATCCATGTCGCTCAGGGCGATGAGGATGATGCAGCAGACCTTGATGGTAGTCTCTACGCTGCTAGAAAGCCTAATGAGGGTGGTAGCTCAATATCTGGCGGAGGCTCAGATTCTCGTCGATCACCAGGAGGAACGTCTACGTCTCGTTCGGACTACTCTGATCCCCGGCTTCTTTCAATGACTGGCAACTTTCAACCTTCTCAGCCAAAGACGAAGTCCAAGAAATCGAAATCACCAGTTTCAACGTCGTCATCTTCCAAAACGAAGTCCACGAAATCTCGTTCCTCAGCTTCGGCTACGTCTTCAGAGCAGACCGAGTCTCTCGCTTCACCGGCCTCACTCAACTCACTAAATAGTCCATCGTTAACTGAGAACAAACCCATACTCGAATTCCAAAGCTCTGGACTTCCGAAGCCTGGGTTTGGAAAATTCGGTGACTTTGAGCGGAGTTTTCCCAGTCCCGGGCTTGAATTCAATGGGGCACCGCGCAACGGCGTAGCACGAGGAGGAGCTTTCCTTGCTAGTCGTGACTGAATAGACTTTGGAATGTCCGATCCAAAGATTCTGTTATCTATTCTCACCCATCTATTCAAAATGTTCACCGACGACCGTGATGTTTCTTGGATATTATTTTCCATGTACCTGCATGTAACTACTGCGATATCTTATTTCATCTGCTTGGCTTTCAGGATTTGGGATAGTCTGGGATGCATTGCCTGGAATTGCGCTAAATTTATATCTCCTGCTTGGGAACTTCTACTGTAAGCGCCTTTATCCGTGACTACTGACCTATCATGATTTCAAGAAGAAGAATACAACGAACTGGTTCTTGTAAGCGCGCAATGCCTCACTCGTGGTCCTTTTCTTTACCTTCTTACCAAGCGCTGTCGAGCCAGAGTCGGTACTAGATGCCGATGTTCGCAAACGCAAACCAGTTTTCCATACATGGCGGCATCTACAGTAATATTGGAAGGGACCAGATAAATGTTCATGAGGGCCGTTCTGGTATGGGTTGCCATGATGACGGTTCTAATGCTCAATGAACTAACCTGCTTCTTCAGCCCTCGAAGTTCTGTCTGAGCACATCAAAGACGTTGGCGCAGCTCATGATTCAGCATTGCGATATCCCCCCCCTAGATGTCATCCAGAAACTCGAAAGGAAGTTCAAACCACGATCCTTAAATGGATTCAAAGTCGTGCGAATAAACTTCCTGTCTGCTGGATTTATGGTCCTGCTGGTGTAGGCAAATCTGCTGTTGCGCAAACCATTGCAGAGCTTACCGCAACCAATGATCTCCTCGGAGCGTCCTTCTTTTTTTCACGTCATCAAGCAGGAAGTTGTGCAGAATATCTGTTCCCATCGATTGCATACCAGCTCGCGGTCAGAATACAAAAATTCAACGACGCTATCACTCATACGTTACGGGAAAATCCCGGTGTCTAGCGTTCCTCTCTAGACATACAGTTCCGGCATTTATTTAGAAACACCTGTCGATTAGCTGATGAAGATTGGATGCAGCACCCAAAAGTTATTATCATTGATGGCCTTGATGAATGCAGGGAGTCTGTTCTTCAGCAGCGCATCATTTCTCTCGTTGCATCTGTGCTGAAGGATAACCTTCCTTTCCGATTTCTCATAGTCAGTCGACCAGAGCCTCAGATACACGAAGCGTTTCAAACTAATGCTATGGAATCACGCTTAAAGCTTCTTAGTCTGGATAAAGGCTCCTGGAATACACGAAGAGACATCAAAACATTTTTCGAAACCGGTTTCACCCGTATCCTGACGCATCCTCGAATGGCCCATGTTGTTTTACCACATCCTTGGCCTGCTCATGGAGTTGTTGAAGAGCTTGTCAAAAAGGCTTGCGGGCAGTTTCTCTATGCGAAAACTGTTCTTGAATTCGTTAACGAAGACCATGCCCATCCAGTGGAGCAGCTTTCAATCGTTCTCGGACTGAAGGCTCCCTCCCAAGGGCACTTCCCTTTCAAAGAGCTGGATCTACTATATGAACGAATTCTTCTTTCACATACTGACCGCAACAAAGTGATCACGATATTGGGCACTCTCATACGCTTGAGCGGATTGAGCGGATTGAGACGCTGGAACAATCACCGGTCTGGTCCGTGTATAGCCGTCATCGAAACTTTATCAGGACTTCAAACTGGCGAGGTCTCACTTGTGTTGCGAGGCATGCACTCTGTCCTCAGAATTGATAAGACGCATATCCACATTCTTCATTCATCTTTCAGGGAATATCTTTGCGACAAATCACGAGCAGGTCAATTTTATATCCACAACTCGATCTTCATTGCCCGACTCTGTCTCAGCATCACCACTGTCAAGTTGATAGCAACTCGGCCCAGTCAAATGTCTGTGCTAGTCAAGGATTTCGAAGCACACAGGGACTACGTGCCCTTCATACTATCTCGTTCATCAAGCAACCTTCTCTTAGCTATCTTCGTATTTACCCCACTGCTAAATGTCATGCTATTGACATTTATCCCTATGAGCATTGCCTCACATTTTGGAAATTGGGATGTAGCTCTGCGATTCTCAGTTAGTTTCATTGCGACCATGAACCTTACAAAGGTAAATATATCCTACATGTTACTACAGCGGATAATTCTTCTGTCTCGCCCTGATATTACATTCTCCTCGTAGTTCCTCAATGAAGCCACTGACTCATTATCTAATCAACTCGATCGAAAACATACTGGATTACTCAATGTATCCTTCGGGAATGCCGTAAAAATTGTTGCGGCTATAGCTGCTCTTCTTCAAGGTACATATCATTTCGCCCTTGATAACTAAGTCAAGGCATCTCTGATATACAACTAGATCACACTGACACTGTGCAGAATATGGGATGTAGTTTGGCCTATCTTTGTTCTAGTTTATTAGGAGGTTGACGGCGTTATATTTGCAGATCCTTGGATCTATTTTGACAAATATCCTTCTGATTTTGGGCTGGTCTTTTATCGTTGGTTCGTTTTCAACACTCCGTGCACGACACTTGACTTGACGTGTTACTCAATCTTAGCTGGATTGAAATTTTCTATGAGCGATTTTGAAACTACGGCCGCTCAAGCGTGAGTACTCAATACTATTGTAGACATCTATTCTGAAGACTACCATAATAAACAGATCGAGCTCTGTAGGTTTGATTTGACTCTGTTGAATGCTGAAGGCTCACGTTCACCGAGTTCATGCTACTCACTTGTATCAGTTCGTGATTGAGCGCTATGTTGACGCGAGATTCAGGCTGTCTGATTTTTTTCTTTCAGTTTTGATGATGCCTACTGCCCACCATGCTTCAAGCAACCCCTACTCCATGCAAGGATCTGCTTTGAGCGGTGATTGAATTGATTAAGATTCTCTGCTATCTGTTCATAGAAGTTGATACAGACTCGGACTCCAAAGAGCAGTGGCAAGATGAACTGCTCAAGTCCGTCTCAAGAGCAAGTGCAATCCTGACATTAGTTATGTATTTTGCGTATCTTTTTTTTCAGGTAAGATACCAATGTAGTTTGATCAAGTACTGATATCCTGTCAGCTCATAACTCATAGGAACCTCTTCCGAAACAAGTTCCGGTTCCTAGATAAGGATGTCGATCAGAGGCGTAGGAGGAATTCCGATGAGACGAATCATTTTTTCGAGTGGTTAGCGTGAGTCTTCAATCTCAGAATTTAGTGGTGCCCAGGGAGATGTGCTGAACCAACTTGATATACTATATATGAGATAGCCTTGCTATTGTCACTGCTTTTACTACGTTTTGCAGTGAGTTATGTGTCCTTGTATCAAGAATCTACACTGATGCGTGGAGGAATTCACTTAGTGGTTGCGTCTATTGAAGAACTTTGCGAGAAGTATTATTTCCCAAAGAGTTTCATCAGTTTGATTCTATTACCTCTGGTGACTGGTCTGAAAATTTGATGGTTTCCAGTATCTCTAACACCCAATGCTAGGCAAATGCAGATAACACCTCTGCGATGAAGATGGCTATGAGAGGTCAGATGGGTGTAACAGTTGATATCTGCATCGGTAGCGCGATTGTGTGTTGCTGATACCATACGCTGACCTATATGAAGCTGACCATATTTATAGCAAAGTATCGCATTTATGGAACCATTGCTGGTTATTGTTGGGTGGATGTATGTTTTATTCTATCCTGCCAATGTAGAATGTGATACTAAAACTCTGAGCGCAGTACAGGACACGAAGTACATCTCTTCTTCGGCAAATTTGAGACAATCGTCTTCTTCAGTTCTGTCTTACTCGCACTCACAGTCGTCAAGTAAGTTATGTATTGCTCACTGTTAATCTTATTGTTTGACAGGTCGTTCTTTCTTGCAGGAACGGCAAGTCGAACTATTTGGAAGGAGTAGTGCTTGTCACACTATACCTTATCATCGCACTTGCATGTTCTCAGCTCTAGGCTACCCATAGCCCACAGGGTCCAAGTTGTAAGAACAGTAGCAGATAAGTACTGGGGCCCAATCTTAGTATACAGATGTAATATATGTAAAAGAAACAGGCGGAGGGAGAACAAGTACACGACTACATATTATTTGGCCCACCTACAAATCGTCCGCATGAATATGGACAGCATAAGGCTCCGAGTCTGTGAGGTTAAATCTACACGTTAGAAATACTCTGGAAATGAAATTACTGACACCTGTACTTATCACTTCGAGCTTTGCACTCCCCAAGCCGAAGAATGTGAACAGACCTGAGACCAGGGGATCGCAGGAACCGACCTCGGGGGTGAAATATGAATTAGGGGTCAGACGATGCAAAGAAATAGGTGCTGTTCTACGAAATAGGCGGCGATTTTCATCGTACAGGACATAAAGCAATGCACAATTACCCCTCTAATTCAATGATTTAATGTAAGAATTAGACGCGCCAGGCGCTTAGCCTTCTTTCTTTGATGCTTTTCACCTTCCGATCTGTGCTTCATTCAAGGCTTGGTCGAATATACATAACTTCAAGGTTTTCTAGTACTTGCCCTACTCGAAAATTTCAACCCATACTCGAAGATTTAACAACCGAACTCAAACAGCACCAGCCAAAATTCTCGATTCCTGCAGATGGAATACGCATTCTTTCGCAGCCCAGCGAGTTTTATTCCATGTTGCTGGTTAGTCTTGCAGTAATCCCTTTCTTTTCTTTCCTTTCTACTCACAGTGCTTCTATCACGTAGGACATGATCAGGAGCGCTGAAAAACGCGTATTCCTTTCTTCGCTGTACATTGGTTCCAGCGAAAGTGAACTCGTGTGTGTTCTTTTCTAGTATGATCAACATTCAGTGTCCTTCATTTTATGTTCAGATATCAACCTTAATGGATAGATTGGCAGAGAAAGAGTCGTTGCATCTATATCTTCAACTTGACTTCAATCGCTCAACGAGACCAGGCCCTTCGTCTACTGCTACAGTATTACTGCCGCTCTTGCGCGCGTTTCCAGACCGTGTCCATGTTTCCTTGTTTCGCAGTCCGAGCTTGCGTGGAATCATGGCTAAAGTTGTCCCTCCGAGATACAACGAGGGCTGGGGTACATGGCATGCGAAGGTGTATGGTGTAGATGACCATTTAATTATCAGCGGGTACGTTCAAGTCAACCTTCTCGATTTCTTGCTGATCATTTCTCTAGCGCTAATTTGAACAAAGACTATTTCACAAATCGCAGGGACCGATACATCCGGTTCACTGCCCAACCCCGCCTTTCTAATTACTGTTTCAACTTTCTTCGGGAAATATCACCTTTCTCATATCGATTAGTTCCCTTTGATGCTATCACTCGAGAGAATCATGGCCCCCACCTCAATCCTCATTCTCAAACTCGCGGAGACTATGCTCTTGTCTGGCCAGATCCAGAGACACATCCACACCATATCGGAGAAAAGATGTACCAAGCTCTTACTTCTTTCCAAATCACGAATCGCGAGAAACTTGACGAAGAAGAAAAAGACGAAGAAGAAAAAGACGAAAAATTAAACCAATGCTCCTCCACTTCTTCTGACATCACCATCTTCCCCTTAATTCAAGCCGGGCAATTTCAAGTTCGCGAAGAAGAGCGCTTCTTCCAGCTGCTCTTTGCGTATTTGAAAAAAGCGGCGATGCGTGCGGCTTTGCCTGCAGTGGGATCATTGCCTGCGAGTGTTTCGTCCATAGTACAAAAACAACCGATGATGGATATGACGAGCGGGTATTTCAACCTGTATAAGCCTTATCAGAAATTACTACTTCTGCATCCTCAGGTTGGGGCGAGGATCGTTGCTGCTAGTCCGAAGGTTGGTGACTCCTAATTCAGAATGTGTAGATATTGTCCTGAATTTGATTTTCCTCGAATAAATAAATAAATTTCCAGGCGAATGGGTTTTATGGATCACAAGGAATATCGGGTCGAATTCCAGAAGGATACACCTATCTGGAGCAGAAGTTCATGCGAGCGGCGAAACGAACAGCCAACCGGTTTGCTCTCTTTGGTGCAGGACAAAGTAACATTGAGCTGGATGAATGGGAAAAGGATGGATGGACTTATCATGCGAAAGGTTCGTTGCATGTCGCCAACGAGAACATTCTCTCTAAATAAACTCCGTTCTTCAAGGTTTATGGCTTTCCCCAAGTGCAGACTCTTCTCCCGTGCTAAGCTTGTTCGGGTCGACGAACTTGAATGCTCGATCAGCAGATATAGATACTGAACTTTCTTTCATCATGATTCTACCACCACCGCCTCCTCCTCCTCCTTCTGTATCTGGTCATTCGCAAACGGTGAAGGACAATGCAATGACGCTGCGTGAACAACTCTCTCAGGAAATTGCGGATATCCGGAAGGATGTCAGGCCTTGGAAAGGTGGTTTGAGGAAGGTGCGGTGGTTAACGAAGATTATCGTCTTCCTGGTAGGGAATAAATTGTGATTGACATTGAAGGTGGCAAACTCTACGGTCATAATCTTTTCGTTCGATCTAATAATCACTCCCCACTTTTTAAATATGTATCTGCTTCGGTCGTTTGTGTATGAGGTCTTGTGGACTTTACAATTTTCAATTGCCCTCGATGATTATACAGATATGTACAACAGCCCTCAAATATTAATTTATGTAGTATGAGGCCTCGAAGAATGGACTATCTTTTATGAAAGTGCAAAGACACCGGCTTGTCAGATGTTATGAAAGTACTGTAACTCGAAATAAAAAGAACGATAATATACAACCACGAGAAATTCAAAGGGATACGGTTCTACAATGATACTTGCTACATCTCAGTGAGTAACGAACGGTCCATGAATCTACACACCAAGCGACCTCCTAACATTACCGTAATTCCGCCGGCCACTCACTTCTCCTCCTCCACCTTCCTTCCTTATCAAACCTCGGATTGAGCTGATAATTCATCCCCGTCTCCGTATCGTTCTTTTTATTCAGTCTAAGCGGTAGGATCCAACTAAGCCAGCCCCAAGGATTTTCCGCAGTCCTTTGGGCACTCCCCATTGTCTCTTCCCATCCCTTCGATTTACTTCCTACCCACCACATATTTCCCTCTCTCTCTATCCGTCCCCACTTTCTATCCCACTCAGCCTTCACCCTTCTCTTACTCCTCAATTCACAAAACCCGAACACCTCCGCAAGCATATGGTCTTCTCGATCTTTGATAGATTGCTGATGCAGTGACTCAACAGTTGTGAGGGAGAGTGCTAATAGGCGTGTATGGGAGAGGAAGAGAGAGGATGTAAATATGAGGAATAGGCCTGAGAGTGCGGTGATGAGGAGTTCTTGAGGGTCCAAATCTTCGTTGTCGTTAGAAGACCGTACAGTGTAGACAATCAAGGTTGAAAGTGTGTACGAGGTGAATATTGCAGTTGCTAGGTTGAAGTTGAGAAAGAACTGAGAACGAGAGAAATGAATTTAGATTGAGTAAAATCCAAAAAGTTGACGTGCGAGAGAGAGGCGTACTTTATGATTACGGGCTCCTACGCATTGTCCAATCCATGGACAATGGTGATCGTATTTGAGCACGCACTAGAAGATGATAGGTATTGAGAAGACATGGTTTGATGTAATCAGCAGGAAGGAATAACATACTGTCCCACAAGCACGACAATGATGAGCCCTATAGGGTTTAAGCAGCAGGCACCTCGCGCAATATCGATATTCTGGAGCGAGCACAGGTGTCGTGGGAGGTCGCCTTACCACGTTTCTGATACCTGCTCGCCTTAGATCGTCATAGACTTTTGTGTGCGGCTCTGGAGGAGTGAAGGTGGACTCGCCGACTGGCAAAGGTACTTCCGGTATAGTGTCAGGTCGTGGAAAGGCGTCCATAACGTCAGCATTTCTATCTTCATGAAAGTCATGAACGTTGGGGACCGGGGACATTTGTTCATAAGAGCGGCCGTGGAAGTCTTCTTGATCATGAGTCCCGTTCCCGTACCCGTTCGCAGAATGTTGAGAGTATGATGGTCGAACAGGTGGCGGCGGTACTGGCGGTGGACATTGAGGTACGTGCTGTGTGTGGATTAATTCAATTTTTGAGGGGAACGTCCAAAACTCACATCTCTGGCGAAACCGGGTGATATAAGGACAACCTATAAGCAGCAGATTTAGAAGTTGATTCATGAAGAGTTGAGATTGTGTGCTCACTAATGCATAAGCCCAAAGCATCCAGAGGAATAACAAACAAAACACCACCAGAAGCGCAACTGGGTTGAATGATTATTTCAAATTGACATATGCCAATAAACGCTAATTATGCGAAAACTCACTCCCAGTTCCTTTTGAAGCACCATTTCTCTTGCCTTTAATCATCTCAAGACAAAATCTTCCGATATACACATACGCAGCGTAGGCCATTATTCCAGTCGTTATCAACACCATGAGCTTTAGAACGATCCATGGCTGGGGTTTGTTCCTGGCCGCCCGTTGCTCTCGCGCAGTGTACTTGGCCTCTTCAATGACTCGGCATATTTCCGTCATTCAAATACTGCTGAACAGTCCGTTATTTGAGGAAAGTAAAAGGATGACTGAACGAGAATGAGGAAAGTGCGGATGCAATTACGCTCCAATATGATGCCGGTCAAGCCTTCCCGGCAAATGTTAACCTCTACCCATCACTATCTCCATCTTAAGTTACAGCCCAAAATTACTTCAGAACTCAGTATTCGACAGAGTATTCGACAGGCGCTCTTGGACTTCTTTGGTATCACTGGTGGCTCAATTCACCTTGATATTCTATGGATCTCCGATGATGGTTCAGAGATTGTTGTTCGAGTAGATCCTCGGTCAATTTTTTTTTGTCGACACTCCTCCTCATATTTACTCATTTTTTCACAATCTAGAGATGCGAGAAATGTCCTGGCAGCAGCAACTTCTTTATCCTCTCCAAAAATCCAACTGGTGAAAGAATCACATTTCCTGCCATCGTTGTTGTCCAGGAATCCAATCTTTTGAAGATATCACCTCCTGTAGAGTCAGAGGGCCCACAACGATGCATCTGAGCCTGCTTGTGACTTTTACAATGACTTCACAGTCGCCTTTGAAATACCAAACCAAGATAAAGTATGCATCTCAAAGCCCAGAAGATACATGGTGTCAATATAAACTTGTATGTACTTGGTAAAGTTCGAGGTTTGACACGGCCTACAATTCTATTCTTGTCCAATGCCCTCTACTTGGCATCAGATGGACGCTTGTGATTTCCGGTGAAACTGGACTATCCCACAATCGATTGTTCATCCGTTGCTTGCCATCTGGTATTTGTACAGTTCCCAGCACATTTCTTCAGCTTCGAAAGTGACATTCGAAATGCGTTACCTTGCAGTTGACTTGGACTTGCTCGCGCTACTCACGTCTACCTCCAAGTTTGAGTCATATTTTGTCACCTCCCGTCTTCGCCAGTAGTCAAAGGCTGAGTTCAAGCTTTCAATCTCAGTCTTGAAGAATATGGTTTGCACACTGCAATCGGTATTGAATAATGGCCTTCTTAAGCAAGATCAGCCCTCGGATCCGTTCGAGGAGTCATTGGGTAGCAAGCGCAACTTTGCGATCATACCAGCGACAGGCAGATGGATCGCTATCCATTTATTTTTGACTCACTCGCAGGATGTTGAATTATTCAACTGTCCGATTACCGACAGGCAGATGGATTGCTATCCATCAATTCTAATTTCAGACTCTCGCAGATTATCGAATGATTCTTACTCTACAGGACCATGGCTTACAACGCAAATTGGGTGAGTGCACTCACTATGCCAGTCTTGTCGGAAAAGAAGGCTTACTGAGCAGTACCAGTCCACTCAATGCTGGAATAAGTCATGTCAAAATGGAATTCTAATTTCAAAAACAAAGGTATAAAACCCTGCTCAATATTCGTCTGGTTTCTTCAGCAGTTCTCAACTCGTCACTCAAGTTAACCCAATCTTGAAGATCACAAGCCAACATGTTATCTACCAAAGCTTTTTTGCTGCCTTTGTCGCCTTTGTAGGCACCGAGGTCGTTTCTGGAGCCGCAGTATGCATGAGCCTCTTCTCGATGTCTTCCATTAACACGCTCATCGTTCTTACTCTTCAGCTTGCTCCAGCGACAATCACCGCTTGCTCGGGCTCTTTGAACCCGCCCAACGGTTGTGTTACTATTCCTGTTGTATCCGACGAATGCATGAATCTCACCGGAGGTCTGAGCTTCTTGAACAAGGAAATTTCTAATGTTGTAGTCCCTGACGGATTCGTCTGCTCCTTCTTTTCGTAAATTTGCCTTACCTACTGACATCCGTTGCTTGTTTACTAACGAAAAGTTGGCAGGGACTTTGGTTGCCTCGGAGAACAGAACATAGATGAAGTTGTTCTTACCGGTGGAAACTGGGATATGTCTGATGTTCCAGGGATTGCTTCTACCGTGAACTTCAATGACTTGACGAGCTCTTTCAGTTGCTCTCCTATCTGACTCTCGTCCACCGTTTCAGTGGTACACAGTACAACACTTTCGTCTTACTAGCAGGTGTGCCATATCCAGCCGGGAAGAAAGTATTTATGTATTTATCATACCTATGTATGCAATATTTTTGAAGATGTCAATGAGGTGATGAAAAATTGTACCGGGAAGCCGTGAGTTATTGGCAATACGTTGAAACGCTGTACAACATGCACCTAATAATAAGTAATCGACACGAGCCTAATGCTGACAGAACACCGAAGTTCCAAGTTTCGGTAAACCCGGGACCGTCTGTCCTCGAGCACTTATAAACAAACTCAAGCCCGAATCCTCCAACCATCACCCTTCCTTGAGACCTTTCCAACTCCACCGAACCCTTCTCGCACGACAACCCATATCCCAGTACTACATATCACATCCTTAATCTCCTCCGCCCTGAACACAAGTCCCAACGAAGAGCTTGTGTTGCCACTAGGGCTCAGAGGAGCCCCTGGGAGTCCCATTGGCCGTTTCCGAATGGACATGGACTGAACTTCGAGATCAGGAAGTGGATAAGGAATTTTGAGCATCGCGACAACTTTGGGATGATGTGGCATAGGTGAAAGAGTTGCGATTTTGATCTTGAGCGGTGAGGATGGGGATGGGGAACGAGGTAAGCCTGGTACGCCCAAATATCGGGTTTTGAGTGTACACGTCCAAGGGGTTTCTGAATCCTCGGGATCACTATCATTACCGTCGTCATCTTCAATAGCTGATTGTGTTTTTGCCCTTCCTCGGCCTAATTTGATGGAGGTCAAAGTGACGTCGGGATCCTCGTTCGTAGACGCTTTTGACACGGTGCTCAGACGATTTCGTTTCTTGCGTGTTTCTGTGGACTCCGATGTAGTAGCAGGTAATGACGAAACTGATCCTATTGGACTCGCTTCGCTAGTAATGACGCTTTGTCTCCGCGAACGAGAGGTACTGCCCTCCGCATCGTCGTCCGGTGTATTATCTTTCGCCTTTTTCTTTGACTTTGATTTTTTACCGCGCTTCCATTCCACTCTTACTTCAATCTCAGACAGTCCGGCTATATTCATCGGCATTCCTCGTCCAGCCTGCATATTGCTGCCACTACCACCGGCGCCCATGCTGCCCAACACATCTTTCATTCCTCCAAACAATCCTGTGCCGTTAGAACCTTCAGGAGTCTTAATCCACTTTCGGATAACCCAAACATACAATGCAGGACCTCGGCCAAATCCCAGGCTCTTTGGTGGGGGTAGCCGGAAGAGACGAAGTTAGCAAAAGCGGATAGGGCGCTGGGACCACCTGGTGATGAAAGAGTGGGTTGGATGCCTAACGTGGCAGGCAATACGATGGTATTTGAGGCAGAAGAAGCGGGACCAGACATAGTTGGAGGTTCCAAATTAGTGTTATTACTCATCCTCGAAGCCGTACTGATACGGGAAGACGTTGTGCTAAGAGCGGTCGTCATCCCCTGCGATTTGGCACCAAATTCGCTTTGATCGAAAGCATAATCACGAGATTGAACGTCGTTCGGGTCTAGGTGCATACTGGAGGGTCGAGGATGCTTTACAAAGCCTCTGATTCCGAGGCCAGTGCTTTCACCACCAGTAGATGTCATAGGTCGACTTGGTGAAGCTGAAGCACCACGCTTGCCAAAGTTGGCCATGGATGATGATAGATTTCGTCCATGACGTGATGAGGAGGTAGGGGAAGGTGGAATTACCGATTGTGTAGGCGTTTGGATCGGTGTCTTTATCAAGCTCGTAGGTGAAGGAGGAACGATAGTTGCAGAAGGAAGTGTTGGTGTCCTGTCAGGAGAGTGGGTGGGATCTTTTTTCTTGAAAAACTTTCCAAATATATTCTTCTTCTGCGGTGCAAGGCGAGTAGGTACAGAGTAGGGATTTTCTGGCAGGTGGTGATCGTCTGCTGCAGAGAGGCCAGCGGATGATACAGATACGACGGACGAACCGGGAGTCAAACGATCGGGATCTGGTGTAGTTGGCCGTGACCGAAAAGGTGTACTACCTATTGTTGAAGAACGGGTTTGAATTCTACGACCTTCATCTATGCTCCCTCGTGCACTAGCGGTGCTCGCGCCATTATTTGTAGAAGTTGCAACTCCAGAAGGAGCAGGCCAAACCTCAACGACTTCCATCACGGCCAGATCAATCATCTCTAAACCTTTCCGCGTAAACTTGGCGATCTTCGCATCTGTCCCAGCATCAACGATGGTGTTAGTCATTACATTATGAGCCTGGAGGTTGTACAGCGGAATGATCATTCGCCGCCCTGAAGCAGTGGATCCCACAGAGGAAAAGGACGCTGTTGAGGTATATCCTGAAGATGAATACGATGATGCTTCTGAGCGAGAAGACTGCGCTGTCGATGTTCGAGCGAGAGGTTCTCCGCTTGTATCTGAGTTAGCTGATGTAGGAGAACTGGGAGCCGGAGCAGGTTCTGTCTCATCAAGCGACTGCCGAGGCGTAATTGTCGATGAAGCTGTTACACCTGGAGTATGAGAATTAGGAGGCACAAGCTGGACTTGGAGGTTCAAAGGATGATTTGTCTTGGCTGGTGGTGGTCGTACAAATATAAAAGTCTATACAAAGAACACTCAGATTACACATGGAGTTTAACGTTTTCGAAGAACAAACTTCGTTTACACCCTTTTCTTTCTTCTCCTTCTTCTTTGTGGAAGCAGTTTGGCTTGCTTTCGCGTCAAGCTCCTCTTCGTCGTCATCATCATCAACTACTGGTGGTAAATTAGCATGGGAGTTCGAGTTGATGTTCTGCAGCGCAGAAGGAAGGAGAGACGTGAAAGACGATAGCATTACAAGTCTTCAGTAATCAGAGATCAGCTACAAGATGAAGACAAGATGGGCTTTCGTTAAAAGAGAGGCTGAGAGTAATAATGGTGCAGTAATATTGATGCCGTACCTTTAAGTGAACGTCAGTGTTCGGCTTTCGCCGGCGAGCCCGTCGGATCAATTTCAAAGGGGCAAATGCCAAAGCGGGTAAGTGAAAAAAGCTATGTTAAAAGAGCCACCCAAGTCCTCAAAAGCTACAAAAATCAGTTTGTATTCTTTTTGAGTTCCAGATTCACAGTCAAATTGACACAATTAACTGCTCGAGGCTTGACTTTGACTATTTATTGAAAACTTGCTGCGAGATGTTCATACACGGAATCTGCCAAGGACAACATTTCCGATGAAGTGCCGGAGGTTTTGCCACTTCCTGGGCTTTGTTCGCATCGAATTTCAATAATTAAATCCAATTGCGAAGCTGATACATGAATCGCACCGCCGTGTGCTGGCGTGTGCTGTGTCAAAACCTGAGAGGAACTTCGACAAGCGCACCAACGTATGCTTACTCTCGAATATTTACATACCTGAATTTTATCCGAAGAGCCGAGCAAACCTCCAAAGAGCCCTAAGCCCCGCCTGGCAATGCCCCTGCTGAGTTCGAACTAACAGAAAAAAAACTCCAGGTAACTTGCTGCTCCACAACAATGATCAGCTCGCTGCTGTGTCCTCCGAAAGATGCTGCAGCGCAGTATACCTTTGCAATTTCATGTCAAGACTGCTGTACTAGATGATTATCAAGAATAACGTCTCCCCTCCCACAGGTTACAAGAATTCAACAGAAACTATTGCCTAGCCGCGCATGCGGAAAGTTGACAGCAGCCAACTGACCTCTCTGTGCTTCTTCCCGGGTAAAAAAACAATGAGATGTGAACAGAACCGAAGATCCTGGTACAATATTCAAACCAATCACATTCTTGCTATTGACAGCGCTAATAGGTAGTTCTGCATGTCTCATAAGTAGAATTCTACTAAGTACTTACGCAACAGATGTTCAATTCCAGAAGCTTTCGTTCTCGTGGTTTGTTCGCAGCCGTCGTTGGAATTCCCAGAGGAGTCATCAATAGAAGGGTTTTCACCCGAGCGGTAATATGTACTGGACACCTTTAGACTTCGTTTCGTGCGCTCAAACATCCGCTGCCGTTGTCCCAGGGGAAATTGCATGAAATTTGAATTGGGACTCAGAGTTCGCATTCACAGTGGCTTAAGGTTACACGAGTACTTCAGTGCAATTGTTAATACAGTTGATTATAGCCTTGAGATAAGTGTAGTCAGTATCAAGCTCACGATTGCTGACAGTAGACCCTCAAGCACTCTGCATCCTCAACGCTGCTCTCTCTTTCGTGAGATCCTTGATAGCCTCAACCTCGATAGGCTTGAACAGCCACGTTAGCGCATTTCCTCCTGTACGATCTTTCCCGTAGGATAAACCCATGTCTCGAAGGAGGTCGTCGGTATATTGCGGCCAACTATCAGGATGAGGACGTGTCAAATGATGCAGGAGAAGGATACAGTAATGATTGCATTGATCGATAAACTCACCTCCAGAATTGGATATCACTACTATGACTTTCGTTTGTCCAATGCAGCATATCTGGGTACCTTTTTCTTAGCCATGCAGACGTGCGTTCCGTACTCTGAACGGCTTCCTTGATACTGGCTGGAATGTCCAAGAACGAATCTTCAAGGAAATACGACGAAATCCAGTGCGCCGTGGTTTCGAATACGTAGCCGTTGTTTGTAGAGAACTGTTGGTATCAAGTGATAGATAACAATGAAGATGAACATTGAGAGGCAGGTACGATTAGTTAACACATGCGAAGATTATGAGAACACACGTACGACAGCCCCGTTGATAGCCAAATCCCGCTTCAAAATGTTCCTCGCGGGAACGATACCTCGATAGATGCAACTCATCCAGAGTTGATTTGTCCTGTAAACGCGAAATGAGGAGTGGTTTGAATGAAGCAATCACGGGAGAACATCAGAAATAGGGCAACTCACGCAGGTGCAGGAGGAGGGTTCTTCAACGACATGTATTTTTTCCATTCTTCGTCGTATGAATCAAGTGAAACATATTGCGGAGGATATTTCCCGAGGCCAACTTGGTTGATGGTTTGAACTGGGGAACGCAAGTCGAGAGATTGACGTTATTGGAAGTGCGAGATAATCTGAGCACAAATACATACCATCGAATAAATCGGTCCATGAAGACTCATATCCGGTCGCTAGCACCACCGCGTCCGCTCTGATCACCTTCCCATCACTCAACACAAGCGACCTTCCATCTTTGCCGAACCCCACAGCTCTCGCCGGCGCTTCGACTTTTATTTGTCCTTCGTTCACCAACACATGAAAACTGTTTCCTCTTCGACAGACCTCATCGTTTACTCGTAGGCTCCAGAAGGGGTCTTGACTTAGGCGGAGAGGAGAGTCAGATGGGATTTGGAAGGCTTTGAACTATTTTGGAGAGGGAAGAAGAAACAGTTGAGGACAGTGAATTCACTTGAAGGAGTGAACGACTCACCGAGTAATTCGAAGCCATATTGAATAGACCCCGTACAGTCTTGCTACCGAGCCATGTCTTGTGTAAGAAGCGCCTATGAGGTTCGATTGATTGAGATCCAGTTGGAAATCAGGAACATGCGTACTCAAGGGGCGTTCTTAGATCAGAATGAGGGCTTAATATACCTAACAGGCTGTAGGAAGGAGAAAGTCAGCACGTTTTCATGTTTCAGTTGCATTACACCACTAACCGACTTCTCCGAATACGATCCGAAAGTTGCGTTGTCGATGCTATGAACGCGTCCGTTTTCTCATAAACCATGCACACATTTCTATGGTGACCCTCATTGGCAAGATAAGCTGCAATGTCTTGGGCAGACTTTCCCCCGCCGATAACTACAACTATCCCGTTACCATCGTTGTCTTCAGAGCTGCCTCCATGATCGTCAGCGCTGGGATTGTTGGGTAAATAGGGATCGGGACGAGCGTTTGAGTACAAGGAACGGTGATGGTCAGATGGTTGCACGGCAGCGAATATAGTATCAAGTTTGGACCGGAACTCTGAAGAATGGAGAACAGGTCCTCGGAATCCGGATTCTTGCACTGCAAAAGGAGAAAAGACGGACGGTATGCGAGGTTTGTGGCATCCCTGAGAAAAGAGATCAGAATTCAGAAGATATCACGTCGACGAAGTAGCACATACCCCTGTACATAGCACAATCCTATGAAAACCCTTCTCTCGCACTTCTTTCCTGCCCCTCTTCCGATACTTCACAATCCAGTTTGGGGGATCAGAGTCGAATGGCGGTTGGGGACGCCTGATATTCAAAACCTCCGTCTCGAAGCTTATGCGATCACGGAGGTATGTCTCTGTGAATTTCTCGAAATAAAATTGCATGTCTTCTGCGCTCAGTCTGGTGGTTTTGGGATCTCGAGAAGGATGACGAGGCATTTCCATGGAAGAGAACCGATAGTCGCCATAAAGGCTACAGAGTATTGATCAGTGTTACAGACCATGGTTACAATTGGAAGGGGAACGAACTTGTTTATGAATACACCGGAATAGACTTTGTTATGTTCCCATACCCCGCCCGGTTGACTATCTTTTGAGAAAACATGAACGTTTGTGAACCCGTCCTGAATCAGAGTCTGCGAAGTGACCAATCCGGCTGCTCCGGAGCCTATAACGAGAACAGACCGATGTAAATTGTGGGTTGTCTTCGCTGAAGACATGGCATCCATAGGGTATTCTTGATCATTGTCGGACCCGTACATTGTGTGGCTGCTAGTAGTTGCGGAGCTCGAAGATTTCATTGGTGATGTACAGAGAAGGGGAACGAGAACGAAGAAAGCCGCAGGCTGATGGAAAAAGAGTAGAAGGCAACAAGAATTGGAACAGTCCGAGTCTCAAGAGTATAAGTTACGCGAAGAAACAAATTCCGAATGGATCAATGTAAGTTGCGGGAGGTGTTACAACAGAATCAGGAACAACCCCGAAGATCAAGTTGAACCGGGGCCCGATCACAATCAGAATTCTTAAACAATGGTCTCGAAGGGACCCAGACCCAACACAAACCGCAAAATACGCACCACCCTCCTAAAAGCGAGTGAGAAGGGTTCGACGCTAAACTAGTTATGTCCTCTGAATCCTTGTCGAAATTTGCAGGCTCTCAGGCTACGGTCATCGCCCGTTGTTCCGCAGTTTTGCGATCTGCAACGAAACTATGACCGTCATTTGTTAGCGCAAATCTAACTTGATATATGTAATCCAGATGTGACCTGTTCACGCTTGTCCACTTTTGCGCCGTTTTGTCAACATGTCAAACGGCGGCCGCGAAATTTTGTGAACGTTGGCAGGTCAGACTCATAGTCTTCTCGCTCTGCAATGTGCTAGCCCATAGCTGGAGAAGAGGGGAATAGGAGAGAGTAATATTCAAAGTGAGCCTTAAGCTCTTCTAGCAGCTGAAAAAAATGGAACCTCCATATGTAAGAGGCAAGCCAAAATCATCATTTGAACATCAGTTACAGTATCTATGAACCAGTTGACATATTTGCTTTGATTCTAGATGATATTCACTCACTTGAGCTACAATTTGCCTGTGACAGTTACCAACAATGCTTCCAAACCACTGCGAACAGCGGGCGACATGGCTGTGCTCTGTCTGCTCTGGCTGTCCACAAAAACATGAGTATACCCTCCTACGGCTGCAGGCGAATCCGATCCCTGCTTGAATACACCTATCTCATAAGTCACGGAGCTCCTGCCGAGCCTCTTGACACATAGACAAAGATCAAGGATATCTGGGAACGACAAGGGAGCGAAAAACTAGATACAAAACACAAATTAGCATGCAGTTGTAAAAGTGGCAAACTCACCCACCTCGCACCAAGAGGAAACGACGAGCCCAATCGATGGAGACTTCTGAGGTTCCTGTCCACACGATTCGATGAGATAAGTATTGACTATAGAGTCAAAAAGATGGTAGTAAATGGAGTTATTGATATGAGAGTATTGATCATTGTCGCTCCTTCAAATTGGCATGATCAATAAATCTGGGAAATACGTAGAAAACATGAGATGATGGTTGAATTTTGGGAAAAGAAAAGTTAGATCGTAAGATGTTTGAGCACTGACCATCGAGTTCGATAGGGAAGGGTATATTCAAAATCCGTTCGCCTCAGAGCTTTCAAGTTGCTTTCCGGCATGATGGTTGCAGGTGGGAAAAGTGCACGGCCTGAGTCCAGCTATGCGCGATTCTGTCACTGCACATGATGTGACCCTATGTGATCAATTTGTGCTGCTTTTTGTCACGGTCGTTAATTGACTATATTACCCTATATTACATACCCCAGTATCACCCCAGACCCTGGTTCCAGGGGTTTCAACTTAGGCAATACAAACTCATTCTAGGTACTTACACCCACCACTCTCCGTCGATTCGCTCAGGATGTCGACCGAAACCTATGATGAACTAACTGCTGTCCCTGTGCCCACTGCAGCTTTCTTGCACGATCATGGTAAGCTTATCCTCTTGGGATATAATATTATACTGAACAGCCTGAAAGTCATCCAGGCTCATTTTTCTATCATTGATCATGGCCGAAATGTAAAACGAACCATATCTAAATCAATCTCTTTGGATTCTCTCACTGCTACGCCCTCTGAGGAGGTCATCGACGTCGTCAACACAGCTTATTCTGCCTCCGGGAAGCTCAAGGCCATCCTCAGAGAGGCTGGGGATGAAAAGGAAAAGAAAAGATTGGTAGAAATCTGGAACAACGATTCGATCCTTTTGGCGTGCAAAGATGTTTCGGACGTTCATGGAATCTTTTACGCTGATGGTGAGTTTTGTTGCTGCTGTTACTACTGTCTTGATCATGAGCGGACGAAACAATTTAGCTTTTTTTGATTCACTTTGCTTTTCTGACTCGGAGAAATACATCACCTATGTGGCAGAAAAGAAGAAACCAACGGAGAAGAATTCGTTTGAGAAATTTAAATATAGTCAACCGTTTGGAGAAGGCCTCGTTGGCAAATACACACCAGTTTTGTTTCTCTTTGATTGGCAAACCGACAGACTGGTTTCACTTGATTATGATGCGCCGGTGTGGTTCGGTCAAGCTTTGTTCGGACCGTCGTCTGACGATAAGATATTTGCAACTGGGTACGAGACTGCCTCGGATGAAAGGCTTCTCGGGATCAAAAGCTGCTACAATCGGCCAACAGGAATCTGGGAACTCATAATTGCACACGACGAAAAGAACACAACTGACGCGGATTCCCTGAAGTGCCATGTATCAAAGTTGACCGCTTCTCACCTATCATGCAGGTCTCCTCGTGTCGTCAGCAGTAACGGCGAAAGTACCCTACTGTGGGTTTCGCAGCCTACAGGGGGCGCTCATGGTGCTACGTCCGCACTACATTCACTTGATATTACTTCTTCTGTCGACACGGTATGGGAACCTGCAGAAGGCGACTTTCCGGGCCTATATCTGTTAGACTCAGGACTGCCTCGGACTCCGTACGTGCATTGGGGTGAAGGGGACTATATTGTCACTCCCACAAACTGGGGTTCTCGGTTCACGATCGTGCTCATTTCCTTGTACGATGGTACGGTCAAGGAGCTCACGCCTGTAGTTGATGAAAAGTTGATGAGTTGGTCTGCGATCATGGCAACAAAAGAAAACAAGCTTGTGTGCGTTCGAAGTTCGCTCACGAATCCATTTGAATTAGTACTCGGCGACCTCGGAGCCTCTGGCTCTGTATCGTGGAATGTGGTGCACAAAGCAGTCCTCTCAGAACAGCGTATGTCCATATCTTGAATGACCGCAAACCAATCTGTCTCTGATCATTCTACATACATCAGTTCAATCTCGCTTGAATTCTCTTACTGTCAAAATTGTGTCTATTCCCAACCGCTTCCCCACAGAGACTATTCTTATCCAGGATAAAGCTGCCTTGCAAGACCATAAGATACTTCCTTGTATCTCCATACCGCATGGTGGACCACATGGTGCAAACGTTGTGTCCTTCTCTGCTCCAGTGTGTTTCCTTGCCCTAGAAGGATGTAAGTCAACCATGACGCCACTTTGAACCTGGCTCATATCACTTTCATAGATACCGTATCTCTTCCGAACTACACAGGTTCAACTGGATATGGAGAGAAATATATTCGCGCTCTCATTGGCCAATGTGGCCAATTGGATGTTGGTGATTGCATAGAATCTGTACGACATCTCGTGAAAATCGGTGCGGCGAAAGAGGGACGAGGAAATTTGTTACTTGCTGGTGGTAGTCATGGAGGATTCCTCTTGGGTCATCGTTCGTACTTTTCTTCTCGAATTTCAACCAGATCGCGTTGGCTATAGTTTGTTTTATTCCAGTAATTGGCCAGTACCCAGAAGTCTTCACCTCGGCTGTCTTTCGCAATCCAGTCATCTCTGCCGGAGAAATATCCACGTCCGACATTCAGGATTGGTATTTCTCTGAATTCGGCCTTGATTATCCTCTTTCCTCTCTTCCTCTTGGTTACACGGGTCCGTCCACTGCTTCAAAAGTAGCCATCCCTCCTCGTATTGTTACGCCAGAAGTGTACTCAAAACTCTATCATGCATCGCCGATCGCCCACATTCACAAAGTTACCGCGTCTGTGTTGCTGCTCATAGGTGACTCTGATCAGCGGGTGGCCCCGACTCAGGGCATAAATTACTATCACGCGCTCAAGGCTCTCAGAACAAACTCTCCAGACGACATCGAGATGCTTATTTTTCCTGGAGAGGGACATCCTTTGGAAGGAGTTGAAGCCTCGAAAGTTGTGTGGCTACGTACTGCAAAGTGGTTCAATGGGGAAGCCGTTTGATTGGGTTTTCAACTGCAAAAATTTTGGTTAAGGAGGACATACAGGGGAATCCTCCCTTGAGTGAGACGAGCTGGCTGACAACACAGGAATGGTATATCCACAGATTGGGAGTAAAATCAATTGAATTCGAAAAAGACGGTTGCACTTGTAGTAGTTAGGGGACGACCTTCAGAACATCATATAATATAAAAGGAATCATGCCAAATGAAATATGTTTAGTGAGAATTCAAGGGGCAAATAATTCCTCTGGAACGAATTTCAAGTAAGTGCGCAGCAACACCAGTCCGATTAACCGTTTCTTCGAATATTGTTTCGTATTTACAGCTTTGACCAGTCATCCCAGACTACGTGACGTAGGTGGAGTTTATACCAAGACTTCAGTCACATATATGTCAAACATGAGGGATAGGGGGTTTTCCTGGAGTTCCCTTCTGATATCCATAACCATTACAATATGCCGACCCCACAATCATCACCAGAATGGCTTCTTCGTCTAAAAGTCCTCCCACTTCGATTCTTCACAAATCTTGCATTCTCTCTAGATCAACTCGTTAGACCACGACCGCCCAAGCCGTCGAAGACAATCAAAATTCCACGGACAATACCAGACGACGAAAGTGAAAACGGCAAAAGAAAAAGAGAAGGCAAAAATAAGGAACTCCTTCTTCAAGTCTATTATCCTTCGTCCCACCAGCAATCAACGTTACCGAAGCCAATACATCTGGAGCCCAAGCCCGTGGTAGTTAACTTTCACGGAAGCGGTTTCATGCTCGGACACGCCACTGACGACGCCCGCTGGGCTCGCTCCGTCACTGAATACGGTGATGCAGTTGTCGTGTCTGTCGAATATCGTTTGGCACCAGAGCACCCATTTCCCGCCGCTCTCGATGACGGCGTAGAGGCATTACTGTGGATCATCCACCACGCTGAAGAATTGGGTGTTGATCCGCATAGGATTGCCTTAAGCGGGTTTTCTGCTGGTGGGAGTCTAACATTCGGGGTTCCAATGAAATTAGGAGAGGAAATGCGGAAGAGAAAGATCTCAGCAGGAAATGAGTGTCAGCAGAAGGAAGGGACTTCTCAAGCAGGATTTCCCCTTGTTAACCCACCCTACCGTATCGTCTTCATCGCCGCCTGGTATCCCAGTGTCGACTACTCGCTCACTCGGGCTCAACGAAGGGCAACAAACGTTCGCCAAGACAAAAACCTTCCGGCATGGTTCACCAATCTCGTCGATACTTGCTTTCTTTTAGGAGTTGATGAAGCTGATAAGAAGTTACCTTGGCTCAGTCCAGCTTTAGCTCCTGCGGAAATGCTCAAGGAATACCTTCCACATGATATCGTCGTACGGGTATGTGAATGGGACGAGCTAAGAGCAGAAGCAGAGAATTTCTGTAACAGTTAGTGTCCGAAGAAGGGGGCAGGCGACGGGTTGGTATAAAGGTTATCGAGGGAACTACTCATGGTTGGGACAAACGGCCGAGTTCGAGTTTTAGATGGGATGCAGGAATTGAAGAAGATTACAAAGAAGTTTGTGTGGAGATGAGGAAGGTATTCCTAAAGAAGTAGGAAGTATATTTATTGAAGATTTTTGTTATATATGAAGCAAATCTATACGGGGGTTTAGTCGGTGTTATATTGAAGCGGTAAGTTACCAATCATCCCTTCCAGCAGACCATAAGTCAAGGAGCTTTCGGTTGTCTTCGACATCACTGACCCTACTACTCAATCCGAAAGCGGACTGGTTGGATTTGACGTTATAATCTGGAAATTGAGCTACGACCCAAACCAGAAAGACTTGATGTCGACTGTTTTTTTCCAAGGAACTCAGTGAGATATATGCGCAAAGGAAATTTATGGAACGCACTTTTCTGAAGGACCATCAATCTATCATTACAAGAAAGGCAATGAGAATGAATTGTGCTAACTGATGTCGAGACTGGTATGACTAACCTGGTGTCCGCCGTATTTGACGGCGTCTTCATTGAGCCAACCAATGATATACCGAACCAACGCTACACGATGATTCATTAGCCAAGCTGGTGCTACTCAGATGCTCAAATACTCACCTGCTTCTTTCGCACTTCCCAGATACATGAATTGACCCCCATATGCCCCTCCGGCGTCTATAACGCGTTGCCAGTGCTGATCCCACATTTCCTGTGTAGACGGTAATTTTGCTTCTCCTGCCCAAACCTTGGCGATCGCAGAGGCTGCGAACTCAGAGTACATGAATGACTCAATACCTAGGTTCACTGCAAGGTTCAGTTTCAGTAGTGTATCTTCCATTTCGAAGATGAACATTGCCACTCACTGTTGATAAATCCTATAGTTGGTTCCTCGATATAGAATGAATCTAGATGAAGACTTCGGATATGTGTTCCATCCGTGATGAGTGGTTGAGGCCGTCCACTTCCAGCTGGGATCGTTTCATTCGAACGAAGAGAAGCATTGTGATACTGCGGGAGAAAAGGAAAGGCGTATCGGAATCCTTGAGGCATAGCAAACTGTAAATGAACATATTGGCGAAGATGTAAGTAATGCCCACCAGTAGCAAATATGATCCGATCAAACCCTCGCAGTAACTACAAAAAACAAACGCGCTCGCTTAGATATCGTCAGTGCGTGACAAAATAAACACGCACAGTGCCGTTGATCAACTCGATTTCGCCTACTCCAATTCCGAAGTTTTCGTCGGTTGGTCGGATGGGTAGCGGATGGAAGAATTTGATTTCTGGTACAATAGAAACATTCTTGGGTACTCGAGAGAGGTACATGTTTCTTGTTTCCCGAAAGACGGAGTCTGAGGAAAGGATTCATCATTGAGCAAAGTACCACGGGGCTACTAGCCACTGACCCTCATGTGGCCTGATGCTCAAGAACACTTTCTTTGCTTTTCCACTAAGATCCTCTGCGATCTCCGTCCCACTCACAGAACCACCCACAACTAGAACCGTCTGATTGGTGAATTCTTCAGGGCGGCGATATTGTCGAGAGTGGCTGATGAGATGCGGATAGAGTTGTGCCCACTGCGCGAGGCCAGGGATACGAGGGAGGTTGGGAGCGGAGAATCGTCCAGAGGCAACGACGATCGCATCAAACTCCTATTCAGAAAGCGTATAGTTAGAGGTGGCAGCGGAACTGAGGCATGACTCGTATATGGTCGATACCAACCTCTGTCCACCATTGAATCTTGTAAGAACTTGGTCCAGTTTCGATGAACTTCCTTAGTGTAAGAGACCATCCAGCTTCTTTGCCATTTGCATCGTAACGCTTGTCGACACGTTCAACACGGGTATTGTATGACGTGTTGGGGTTATTGTCGTTACTGTTGATCTGATGAAGAGACGCAAACGTGCGGACATAACGTTGTAGATGATTTTGAGTTAATGCTAACGAGAACGTCGAGTTCTCAGAGAAAGACGTAACATGAACAGAATAGCATCAATGTACTCAGTGGGGTATGTTCTGGCCAAGGCAGTTCTCTGAGCTACGTGGTTGAGTGCAAGGAAAATTTTAGTCGCAAAAAATGTGGGAGTTGGAAGGAAAGACTTACTTCTTGATTTTGCTAACGGAGTGCGAAACCGTGAGGGTCTCCGTTAGAAGAACTGAATCGGCGTACATACCTTGGGAGCAGTTGAAGTCAACGAATGCCAAATTGGTTTTGGGGCTCTGTGTGCCCGCCTAGCCTCTGACACTGCGCTAGGCTCCAGCCCCACGAAGCTCTCTTCGTATGGCAGAACCACGTTTTCTGGCGGAAGGTGAGGTTGGAAATCCGCCTCAGATAGGTCTAGGTTAGGGACAGGTGCGTTTAGTGGGACCTCGTCTGTATAATGCCAATTTCCGCCTGGTACAGAGTCTCGTTCAAATATTCGGACTTCGTAGCCCATACGTGCAAATTCACGATAGGTAACTAGACCGCTTTTGGTAGTCAAAACGTTAGTTGGCGGATTTCTTACTACGGAAAGAAGGGACGACTGAGCCATACCCTGCTCCGGCACCGATTATTGCTATTTTGCGTATTGGCCATTTGAACTGGTATGAGTTGGATGGCTTTTGTTGATCGTCGTTGGTGCTGGTGAATGGAACCTGGTAGCGGAAAGGGTGTTGGAAAGTCGTATTAGCTACTGTAAGGAATAAGAAGATGAAGAGAACAGTCAAGTGCATTCTGGACGCGCGAGCTTTTGGTTCAGTTAACTGGCGTATATATACAAGAATTCCAGCAGAAATTGGAATTGAATGCAAGTAACGGGTAACCGCATCGCTGAAGTTTAAAAAACTGACAGAAACTATAACGGAAGGAAGGGGAAGGAAGAGTTTCCGTTGCTTCAACGGGTTTACTCACGGCAGCCTTGTCGGATACACTGATTTTGTAAGCAGATAAAGGTCCAAGAGAGCTCAGTTCCTTGCGATTTGGCACTACTACTAGACAGAGCAAGAATGATATAAACAGTCAGATAAGAAAAGCGAGATAAAGATCTACAGTAAAGTACAGCAACTTATGTAGGCAGTCAATACATTTACTTGAACTATTGCAGTCCTTGTTCAGTGACAGAAACGACAGGAAGAATGATAGGAAGACTCACGCTCTTTCCATCTGCCCATTCCTTGCCGTCGATTTTCAGATCCCAAGCGAGCGCACCCTCGAAGAATTCTTTCTGAGCAGGATCGGAAAGGTCAATTTTAGTATAAGAGTAGGACTCCCAGTCGGGAGCAACACTGATGACAGGGGCGATATCCTGACCCCGGGCAATTAGAGCACCAGAGATCAGAGAATCGTTGGCCTGACCAAGCACACCCACGGAACCGAAGAGGTACTTGCGAGAAGCCTCAAGACGGTTGAAGAAACCACCGATCTGGTTAGAAGACATGAAGATCTGGGTGAGCTCGTCGTTGTACTTAAAGTCTACCCGCCAGAGAGAGAATCCCTCTTTGTCAAAGCTGCGAAAAGAATATCAGGAATGATAGAAACACAAATAACATTCTGCACCACGTACTGTTCGTAAAGCCATTCAATAGCGCCGTCCTTTCCCCGTGTGTCTTTGTTAGAATATGCACGTTTCCAGTCCTCGAGGTTGAAGGAAGATTTTGGAAGATCATCAAGGGGGTTTTTCACCTTGGGTTCGGCAGGAACAGAAGGCTCATCCTCATCGTCTTCCTCGACTTCCTTTGCCTTGGGCTTCTTCTCTTTGGGAGCAGAAACAGGCTTAGTTTCTTTCTCCTTCTTCTCCTTAGCCGGAGGAGTAAACTGGAGACCTTTCTCGACGTAGTTTGTCTCTCCATAGATGTCTTTCAGTTGTGGTTGATTGACAATGGTCTCGAGAAGACGGACGACAGCCGGGAATTTGGCACGAAGGGGAGCATCGAAAGAAATCGTGGCACCACGTTGTATGTAAACAGCGAACGCGAGATCGGCAAGCGTGATTCGCTCTCCAACGAGGAATGTGGTTTCTGTCAATTGTTTGTTGAGGGTAGTGAGTGTTCGTTCTTGACGCTCAAGGAGAGTATTGTGAAGCTGAGAAGGAGTTTACTTTGTATTAAGATATTCAGGACAGATGGGACGCACGGGTTTTGTGTAAGGAATTCTTCCGTGGACCAGTTGATTGATTATGTCGGTTGATAAACCAAATTCAACTTCGATAAAATGAGTCCACTGTTCAACGAGAGCAGTATCTGTCGCGCTTGCACCCAGTAGACCAGAGTTGGGAGCCAAAGAAGCAACTGAAAAAAGTCGGAGACAATCAGCATTGGTGCGTCCACACAAGAAAATTCAGATATCAGATGTAAAAGGGATCGACAATAGAATTAAGACAGGGATAACTGAAAATCAAGATGTAAAGCTCATCATACGAAGCAGAGTTGACGATGCTGCCCGATTGAACGATACGGGTATTGACTCACTATACTTGGCAATAACAACACCCTCGAAAAGCTTGAAGCCTTCTTTCCCTTCAAAAGCTGGTATTTTTCCATGGGGGAACTTGGCCAAGAATTCGGGAGTTTTGTTAGTTTCCATATGCTTGTAATCAGCATCTACATCGAGGGAAACACCACCAAAGGCCGCAACTGCCTTGATCTGCATTGCCCTCTTCAAACAACCGATTGGTCGATGGATAAAAGGAATCTCACGAGTTTGCCTGTTTCTTTTGCAGGAGAGGTGTATAGAGTACCGACAGACATTTTGAAAGGTAGGTGGAGAAGAGAGGATAAGCGCTAACGTCGATGTAGCAAATTTTTAAGAGTCATAAAATCACGGGCAAGCTTTAGGGCAGGCAGACTTAATTTAGACGCTCATCGATAATCGATGGAAATATTATACAGGCTCTACTTACCGGTACTCTAATGTGGTAAAAAAAAATTAGGTAGATACGAATCACTACACACCATCTTGAACCTCATACTATATCCTCCAGAATTGAGTTCGTAGCCTAAAAAGCGATGAAAATCTCAGAAGTCGGAAGATATCAAAAGTTTCTCTAACCGAAGCGGTTGAGGACGAAGGTTGAGAACCGCTTGAGAAACCATCATCCTGAGTACTGGGCATTTCTCGAGTTTTAAAACGCATGGAACTGAGACCAAGCTGAAAACTCATAGTTGCATGGAGATCTTCTCGTAGTTGTTTTCGTACGTTGAGTCTGTGCTCGTGAGTGTCAGCCTTGATTATATGATGAGACGGAGAGAGGACTGACAATTCAAGAAATGAAATTGTATAAACTGAGGGCGAAAATTAGTCAGCATTTGCGGCTCTTTCGAATTTTTGGCCTACTTCGGGAAATCAGAAAAGTCACCCCCATATATAGCAATGACTTGTCTGCTAAGGCGTACTATGTAAAGTCAATTCGAAGATAGCAAATAAGATTTTCAGAACAAAGTTTACCAAGATGATATAAGCTACCTCCGCGAGACTGTATAGAGGTCGTTAAGTCGAACGGTTGATATTGGATCACTCATTCCTACCTCGTCAAAAGTCCTGCAGAGAAAAAATAACAAATGAGTGTCGACAGCACCCCATCTGTGCTAATGTAAAGCAGGCAAATCAACGTCGATTACAATAGCCATCGGGGACATGGAACTTACGCACTTGTTCCAGTAATGCCTCTATAGAGAAGAATTGACATGATAGTGGTGATCGCTATGTCTATCGTGGCGGCTATTCCAAAACTTAGGTAAACTGCCCACTAGATAGAAGGAAACATCCATGGCATCCAAAACGCAATAGTATGCAAATCCAATTCGAACCTTGATTTTGTTGAAATCCAGAAAAGATTGAATGCGGTCGCTGTAATACAGGTTACAGAATAAGACGAAGAAAATTACAAGTCGAGATAGACCTACAATTCAATTATGAAGACTTGGACCAATAATTTTGGTCAAAGACGAACCCACACCGTGTCATTCATACGTACCTAAACCACCTCCTAGTAAACCACCCAGCAATTAGTACTGCGGCTGTGCAGTTCAGAGCCAAAGTGACACATACCAAGTCCCATCATACCAATCGAAACGACTGAAAACTACCAAAAATGAAACATCCAACGCCTAAAAGTCACGAACTAACACTCACCAACACAAGAAAAGCAGTTTTCTGATGGAGAAAGATTTCCCTAGTCACTGTGGAACTTCAGCTCACTACCGCAACTATGTGAAGAAGATGCAAGCCAACTATTCCATATTCGAACCAGACAAAGACTGTCAAAACATTCGAGATTACGCAAATTACCGAGAGGAATTTGTGAACGTACCATTGCACTAGCCAAATAAGTACGACTTGTGTCGTTCCTAGGGCCTAAGCCAGAAAATTGAGTAACAGGCTTGGTCGTCACTGGAAAATTAGACCTTGACACTCCTCCGTTGAAATCAACGTTAGCCAGAGGATATTCAATTACGAGGCCTACCATATAATCTGGACAGTTGCATTGGGGTCTTCGAACTTCTGGACTAAGTAATGGTGGGCAACATGAACTGACAATCCGAAGTGTAAAGTGTCCAATCCGCTAGAAAGTTGAGCATTTATTTCAAGTACTTGTTCACGTTCAGACTCAAATTCACCAGAGTAAAGCAACCTGGAATAGCAGTGGAATATCTTCATCAGCGAGTGGCATGGTATGAATTTGGCATGACAGACCAATGTTTTTGTCACAAAAGAGTCATCCCTGTAGCTCTTGAAGTAACGAAACCCCTCGAGCAATACGACCCCGTATAAGCTGCAAGTCATGGATGGTTAGCTTGTCAAATTTCGATCTTGGCCACAATACGCACACAGCTGCAATCACAAAACCGAAAAACAATGCGCTCGACGTTTGTTGGATTGTGTCAGGGGTTGGCCCATCTCCAGCAGTCGACATTATGGATGGCAAGGGTAAAAGCGGAATTTCAAGGCCTGCACAATATAAGGTCCGTATATAACAGCATTTTGGAGATGTTGTATAGCTTCGGTATATCAATGCTACAGCTGAGACGGGAATCAACAGAAAGATGAACCGAGTTTGACGGAGCCCACTCTTGAGGCGCGGACGAAGACTATGAAATCCTAGGAGGGAATCTTTTTCGTAGTGCCTATACTCACCTGTCGGGTCTCAGGAGTCTCATCACACATGATATTTATTATCCGAAATTCATTCCGTCCAAGACTCCAGAGACACGCGAGAGGGCCGTGGAGGCGCTCGAGTAAGTTTACAGCAGCACGTAGAAATCCATTGGCCGATTGCCTCTTGTGGAGAGGAGGAACAAAGAAGAGCCCCGATCCTGATGCTGAAATTAACAGGGTTGTTGCCAGAAACGATATAAAGAGCATAAAGAACACCGGATGCCTTAACAAACAAACATGAAGGTGCGAATCAGGCTTTTTATACGGACCTAAAGTATTGAGCTACAATTTTCTACCCGACAAAATCTAAAGGCCGAGCTCATCAACATAAGGAAGAGTGGCCACGTCACCGACGGCAACGAAGACTGGTTTTGTCTTGACAAGGGAAGAAGTGGCCTATAGATATATGAGTAACAACCAAAATAGAGAAGCCTGGTGAGATTCACCTTTGCCAAAGCATTTTCTGATACCTTGTCGAGTGAGGCGAGGGTCGCGTCAAGAGAAGACTCATGCCCAGAGAGCACTTTTGAACCCAGGACAGACAATAAACCTTCCCGACTGTCAACAGCAGATGCAGCCGCGAATTTAGCCTTGGCTAGAGCCTTCTTCAGATCATCTCCTTTCAATCCATTGGAAACCGTTTTCAATGCCTGGACAGCAGCTTTCCCAGCTTCTTTGACAGCGGGACCAGTGGGACCTTGGACAAGGAGACCGAAGAGGGAGGCATCGGAGTAAGGCAAATACACTACCTCGACAGCAGTGCCTTTTGGTAAAGCAGCAGTGATAGGCGAGGTTCCCTGTGACCATTTCACCGAAGGGGTAGTGGAAAGGAAAGCAGCCAGGGCCGCTATTTCCGGAGAAGGTATACCAGCACTGCCAAAGCCAATGAACACGGTCTGGGGTCCACCGTGTGCTTGTAGACGTGTCTCTCCACCGAAATATGAGGATGCAGGAGATGAAAGCTGAGAAGTTGCGGATAATTTACTGAGAGACTGTTCAACTAAACTAGTGAGTGTGGCCTGATCAATACCAGTTCCAAGAACAGCGATGTTATCACGGGCAAATGCAGATTGAGCAAAAGATCTGATGTCTTCATGCGTGATGGAATTGTGAGGAGAAGCCAACAAGGAGGAACCCAAACCGTTGTGGAAGGCAACAGCGTGAGCTGCCTCGACAGCTTGGAAGCCAGGATTGAATTTAGACTCTTCGATTTCACTTTCCACTGTGGGTGCAACGTATTCATTGTATTCATGGCGGGCAAATTTGGCAGAGGTGACGAATGAGGTAAGGACGTCAACGAAATACGGTCTGAACGAAGAGTTTAAAACGATGATCAATAGCAGTTCCGATGTCATACGCACTCGTCACCCCTCAGAAATTCAGCAGTAAGAGCAAGATGTTCTCGGGACAAGCTTGCGGACAAGACACCGCCGTAAATTTCGCTCTCGCGGACAGTTCCGAGCGCTGATCTTTTGGCAGAGCTCTACGAAGCACTATAAGCCACAATGCACCACAGCTCGTCTGATATTCACACCTTGAAAGCAAAGTTTTTTAAGCCATGAGCAACACCAGGCTTAGACTCGAACCGACTGCCAGCTTTGATCAGAAATGTGACAGAGGCCGTGGGTTGATTGTTGTCTACCGCAGCAACTTTGACGCCAGCACTGTCGACGACGGTAGCAAAGTTACGCGCTACGCGCTGAACCGTTCGTGATGACGCCCTGGCTGTGAGCATGGAGAAGTCTGTGAAGAAATTTGGTGAAGAACCAGTCCGGGTTCATCCGGTTGAATTTACGAAAAACAAGCGTGGGAATTATGTAAACCTACATAAATTAAGTGTACACGATACAATAGTTATAGGTATCTATCGGAATCACAATCCAGATAGCATTCAGATCCTGCGAGCTGGGACCAGATAGTAGACAGATACCAGACCAGAAGCACCATACATCTCCGTCCAGCATTCATTATACAATTGTTCAAGATCTGCCTCACTCTCCCCCGCAGCCACAAAAATTGGACGAATCGAATTCATAAATTTCGTCAGAGCTGCTCGATTGCGTTTACCCAGGATCTGAGTTCCTGGATCTGGACTCCAAGTACCGATGGGCATATAGAAAATATGCTCGTGGATATCGGTAAAAGCACCAGATGCATCGAGACGCTGATGCACAGTGGACGCTACAGCATGAATTATTCCACGAGTAGCCAAGACGCTGTGAAGCAGCCGATAGAAGCGGTCCAGGCCTGGAACATAGTCACGCGGATCTCCCATGGCCTGGGGAAAAGTCGGGTGGAATGCTGGGAATGGGCCCCACTCTCCAGACAAGAACATACCCCCAGATTTAAGCAATCTAGCTGCTTCAGATATTATGACGGAATAATCCCGGACCTTCAGAAGAGAGGGCTATGAATAGCTAGCTTGACAACAGTATATTAGCCTCACCGTCATGAAAATTGACCGTGCATGAATAAGGTCCACAGAGCCATTGGGCCATCTCATTGGCTCACCAATGTCGTGAAGTTCGAATTGGACGTTGTCTTCGGGATACCGAGTAGCAATAGGTACTGAAGCCAGAGACTCACAATTTGCATACCGAAAACTACAGAGAACTGACTTACCAACATCCAAACCGAAGAAGAAGACATGTGGAAATTCTCTGGCCATCTCCATAACCCTAGATACACAATGTGAGCACTGCATAGCAGGATAAATTCTCTACTTTACCATTGTCCAGTCCCGCAACCGAGGTCAATCGCGATTTTTCGTGGCCCCTCTTGAGGCGCCAAAACTTCAGTAACGGGACCGATGTAGTTCGCTCTTCCTATAAGTTGATACAAGGCTTTGTGGAGAGCGTTGACTCTCTGCGGAGCGGATGCGATGATCAGTGCTGTATATTAGCAAAGAAATTATGTGTACCTGGTTCTCTGGAGTATCCACAGGTAGCGGATACGGAGATGTCGCAGTGTCGGCTTGGTATAAACGATTATTGCGCTCAGTAAAATAGAGTGGGAACTCAGAATCCCCGAGCTCGTTTAGCTCTGTATCTTCGACTCCAAGTTGCACGTCTGGTTCATCTTCTTCAACATCGACAGGCATTGTGAGTGCTCTCAAAGTGGCTTGGATGAAGCTGTTGACCGAAAGTATCTAGCTTCATGCCATGGATTTATACCGCGAAGGGGGCAGCTTGAAGCCCGCCTTCACCACAGCAAATACTGACTGGCAGGCTAAAGATACGGAAAAGAACGTGGTAAGTAGCATGACGATTCCTGCTGTTGTTGCTGCGAAGTAAGCTTTAGAAGACCCTTGCGCTATGTATGATCTTCATACTTGCGTGATCGCAGTGAATGTTCGTTTGAGTTTATTCTTTTCTCCATTTTGTATTGGAGCGATTCCAGAAGAAATGCAACTGTTCTGCTTCAACGAATTCGTCTCACTAGAGGCAGCTGGCCGTTTTAATAGAGTTGTGCGCACAGCGACGTCAATTTCCGTTTCCATAAGCGAAAACACTGCAAAGTGGACGACATGAGGAATCAGGAAGCGCAATCGCCGATTATCGAGTTCGGAGGACAAGAAAGAGCCGCCGCTGCGTCACGCATCGCGCTTAGCAAAATCACGTGGATGGCGCTATACAATAATAAAATAATCTCGCGTCCATGATTGAGATTTGTCCTTCGACTCAACTAGACTTATTGTCCCCCTTGTGTTTTTTCTTGATTCCACTGTTCAACGATGAATTCTAAACGCTTCTTCAAGGAACAACAAGAGCGTATGAACTTTTCAGACGATGATACCGACGACATATATGTCGCTCGAATGACTGGCGAAGACCTTTGGTGCGTGACAGCCAATTCTTCGGATACTTTTATATTCAATGTTTCTTCTATCTAGCATCGGTTCAAATGAGGAAAATGCTGCTGCAATGAACGATTTCACACAAGATGCTCACTATGCATCAGCTCCAAGGTTTCAATACGCTGTATTTGATCTTCTTCGAGATACTCAACTATGTCACAGAGGATCCAAGCGCAAAACTGATAGATCAACCCTCGTGCGCTCCTCTCCGCGAATTAAACGATCGAAAACGTCCACGCTATCCGTGAATCAAGTTGAGGAACAGGGCGCAGCATTGAACCAGTGCGTTGCAGGACTTTTTCATGTGTTTTCTCTCATCTGAAAACTGGATGGTCGATAATTGTTTTCACCAGGAAGGAACATAGCCATTCGAGCAGCAATGCTACTTTATCCTCCGTTTCGGACAAAGTAGCATCAATTGGCTCCTATTCTGATTCCAGCAATGTGACTTTTAACAAGGCTTTGGACTCTAAGCCTCGACTCAAAGTTGCAGCAACGATGATCTTCGATGAAGACAAGGCAGTCGGAATCTCGAACATTGAGGGCCTGTCATCGAAGTGCTGGTCAGAACCCTCCTCTGACGCTTCGACCGCGCCGTCGTCCCCTATTGGAGATGCCAGTACCTTTTACATCCCTGCTGATTCGAGTGACAAATCACCTGAGAGGGAGAAGTCTATGCTCGAGATCATCCTCGAAGCAAAACACTCTACTCGTAAGAGAGGCGCCAGAAAGCCCATCCCTCTCGCTCACCCTCAAATTAAACCAAAGGCTCAGGCTCATCCTGCCGACGAAACATCGATAATAGAGAACTACTCGAGCTCAGAACCTCCTACATCACCTCCTCCTAGCTCACCTGATCGTTTGAACTCGTTCTTGTTACCAGACGTCAGTTTATCCACTGAACCTTCGAACGCCTCCGCAGAGCCCAAGTCTCTGGTCACGTCTATATCTGGCCTAGTGACTGCTACATCATCGAAAACGAAATCAAAAGTAACGGGACAACCATCGCTTCCAACGAAGCCGACTCCGTACGAGTTCGCTTGCCATGTACAGAATGCTCCAGTCAATAAAACAGGCTGTGTTCAATTTCTGGAAGGATTGCGCATTTTTTACTGCGGCTTGGATGTCCTCTCGAAACGTTCCGGCAGGTCCACCCAGAGAAGTCTAATGATCGTACGTCCTGCCTGACCCAATTGAATGTCTCTTCTCATCCAATGCACAGATATTGAAACACGGCGGTTCTATCATACCCAAATATGAACCTGACAGAATCACACATATTGTGGTAGACAGAAAACTCAACCCGATCAGCTTCTTGAAAGCGACCGGGTTGAAGAAATTGAATGAGGTTCCCGAGCATATACCTATTCTCACCTGGCAATGGGTCGTCGCCTTGATAGATAACAACCCATTTCCAAGGAATAGAAAAGTTCCCAAAATCAGACCAGTCTCGAATCTATTTGAATATGGTGCTTACTCGAGTCGGCTTCCGCCAATCTCAGCCGTATCCACTGTTCCAAGAGCTAACGAACAGAAGTGTGCGTCAAATCAAGATGACGATCAGGGCAATTCCAGTCGGATCTCGTGCGTGTAGAACTCGTTTGCTGTATTTGCAGCTAACTTTGCCCATTTACAGAGAGTTTTCGGTTAACGATATCAAGTCGGACGTTTTAGCCAACAATGATAGCTCTCGGCGTAAAATTCTAGAACCTCAGCAAAGCCGAAGGACAGTCGTCAGGTCGGCTTCTACTCGAGTACCCCTGGACTTTCAGCCTGTGAAGAACGAAATAGTCGATCCATTAGTCGAGTTCTATCTGCAGGAGACAGGCAAGCAACCAGTAAGTCATCTATCATGGTGCCGCATGCTTCAATTCTCTGACTCTCTCGATCTCCAGCATCGCCAGAATGAAATAGACTCAGAGACCGACAGTTCAGACCTTGAGTCTCACCACAAGAAGGCTGCTCCAAAATCCAAGAGGGTAGGTTCATTTGTTCCGCCGAAGTCACAGAGCGGGAATTAAGAAGGCTATCCAGGACTGGCTTTGCAAACAGCCCAATCAGAATGCAAAAGCTTGCCTAAACGAAGACATCATAAGAAAGGTCTGGCTATCATCACCGGGACGGTTTGACCTGTTCGTTGACCTTTCCGTATGTAGCTTGAGGAACTTCAAGAACTCCACAAAGTCAAACCTACCGAAGATGACCATTGGAGAGTATACAGCTATAGTAAAAGTAAGTCATATCAAGCGGTGCTGTCAGAAGCCGAACCTCACTATGGATATGGCCAGGTATTCGAGCACTTCGAGCACATCCCAGACGGATCAAGTCATTGGAGGACGCCCAAAAAATTCCAGGCATTGGCAAGAAAACTGCTCAAAAGGTGTGTATTGGAGTAGCGCTGCTCCGTCCACGACTACACGGCTTTAGATCATGGAAATCATCGAAACCGGCGACCTCCAAAGAATAGCATATGAAAGGACAGAAGACGTCAAGGTCATCTCAATCTTCACAAAAATTTACGGTGTCGGTACGTCATTCATCCCCAGCTCATGATCCTTGACCCGTCATATTGCTGTCCAGGTATCCAAACTGCAACGATGTGGTATGCGAGGGGTTGCCGAACAATAGAGGACCTATGCAATGGCGTAGGAGATGTCGCATTGAACGAGGGTCAAAAGATCGGCATCAAGTTTTACGACGGTGAATGCAACACACTTTAAAAAGTATGACCTTTGACTGAGGGAGTGTTTTTAGACCTGAATTCCCGTATGCCTCGTGAAGAAGCCAAGGCGATTTTTGAGTTAATTAAACCCATTGGTGCGTATGAAATCGTCACCGGCCTTTTCCATATTCACACATACTCAAGCTCTCCGTATCGACCCCAAACTATTTGTGGAGATCATGGGCAGTTACCGAAGGTATCAAATTTACTTTGAAAAGCACTGATCTGGGTTTCACCTTATCCTTAGAGGAAAGGCCGACTGTGGTGATATTGACATTTTAATCACTCGATGCCCCGACGACGGACGCACGCATGAGGGTGAGTGTATCCATAACTCTCGAAGGCTTTGGTTTGGCATTGATTTATCGTAAACCAGGCGTACTTCACGAGCTTCTTCAGAAGCTTCATATCGCCGGCATTCTCACAGAGGACCTGGCCCTTCCTGATTACTCCAAACCACTCGAAGCAGTATATCATGGTCTTTGCCACCTCCCTAATGTTCCAGGTACACGGCGTCGACGCATTGATTTCCTCACCGTTCCATGGAGTTCTAAAGGCGGAGCACTTCTGTACTATACGGTCCGTCATTGATACTCTTCCTTCTCAAGCTTTACTAACTGTTCTTTAGGGTGATGATATGGTAAGTTCCGTCCGTCCTCCAGTGTAAATGTGCTCAAACATGATCTGCTCGTGTTATGCAGTTCAATCGTTCAATGCGACTTCTTGCGAACAAAATGGGATACTCCCTCAATCAAAGGGGCTTGTACGCTGGCGTCGTGCGTGACCCTCGCAACCGCACCGTCAAACTGAACACCGGTACATATATTCGTTGGTTTTCTCTCCAGGTCGTGACGACTCAATCTTGCTGTAGGAAATTTGATAGCATCAGAGACCGAAGTGGAAATCTTCAAAGCTCTAGGCGTTCCGTGGCGAGAACCCCACGAGCGCGTCACGTATTACCAAGATATTGCAAAAGCTGAGGTAAAAAAGAAAACGACAAATGCTTGAATTACAAAATCCAACTTTTAGCAGTGTATAATGTACAATATTTACATTATTCTTATTCACAATATCTACAACAGCCAAATGTCCCAATCTATTCATGAACATGATTCGTGACACCACGGCTTCCCAATGGAAATTCATCGTGGTCCAAATGATCAAACGATGAGGGCAACTGACTATTCTGAGCCACGATCCAACTCGCTATTGTGTCAGGGATTGTGTCAGGGAAAGGAAGATCTCGCGTTATCACCGGTATGTCTCGTTCTGCACCAGAAATGAAAGATGTCCTGCTTGCAGCTTTGCGGACGTTGAGAATCATACGAGTGGTGAGGATTCCAACTGCCGCATGGAAAGGACTATTGATTAGCGATTCGTCAGTGAATAGAAGACAATGATGCAACGGTGAGAGTCCCATTTACCCGTAGCTGAACCAAGGAATATGTGTTACACCCTGAAGATGGGAAAAAGACTCAGTCACGACTCCTACTATGACCCGCAAGCACGTACCACTACCATCAAGTTGTTGAAAACCAAAATACAAGTGATGCTTGAATATCTGTCAGGAAGATTCTCATAGAAGGCGAGATTACTTGATTTACCTGAAGAAGTACAACAAATTATCACGTAAAAGGAGGGTATGCAAAGATATGTGAACACCATTCCTCAGTCGTGCTGCCTGGGATTTGATTGTCTTGTACAATGCATATCCAAACAAGATGCCCTCGTATATTGTAGCTAATAGTAGAAAGTCATCAGATGACGATGACTTCGCGTATTCTGAACATTACTCACCGGGAACCCATTGGGCCCACTCTATACCAGAATGGATCGATGGACATCCTGGAAGGGGTAATGTTATCGCAGTGGAGATGACAGCACGCCTTCTCTGAGCGTTATGAACCAATATATAGATGAACCCTGCGATAGAGCCCAAGAATAGGATGCAATTTGTGATAGCTACCTAGCTCGACTCGCGAGTCAGGCCTTCTCATGATAAGGATGAGATAAAATAGACCGACGTACTCTCTTTGAGCAATTGAAGAGAGCATAAATCCTCAATTGCATGATAATTTCCACAGACCATAAGCTGATGGCACCAACAACACGGATAATGGAGTCCATCGCTACACAGCTAATTTAAGAAATCCTTCAGTGAAATGACAGCGCATTGCGAGAGCGATTAGTGAAGTACTGACAGATTGTCCGACGTGACTCCAGGGAGGGCGAAGACATGTATTTGGACCACGTCGAACACCAGCAGGGCAAGAGTGTAGTAACGGATCTGAGCCCCGGCCCATGTAAATATAGGACAGCACGTTCAGACATGCGAAAAATCCGTACCCAAAGGAACATAAATTTGGCGAAATTGAGTCGCTGGGGCTTCAGAAGGAGGGCTCGTAAGATGATCTTTTCGCCACTAACCTAGAGCATGTAACTTACCCATATATGGCGAACCTTCAAGAACGACCTCTGGTTCAACAAACCGGATCTGACTCGGAAGCGGGAATTATGCATACCTCATCTTCAAGCGTTACAACTACAGCAGCAGGGTGTAATCAAGGTGAAATCAGTCAGCATGATCTTGAGCACCGGCGAACACCAACCCACAATAGTCGTGTAGTCCCCATGTCAGCCCAACTACTGAAGATAGATAATATTCTTTGGTCAGCTGCGAGGCAAACTCAGAACTGAATTGGAGAAACGCACAGCAGACACGGAGAGGGATCAGATTAGATTCGTAGAGAGATAGGTATTCGCTTTCTTCATCGGACATGGAGGATTGGAAGGAGGAGGAGGAGGAGGAGGAGCAGGGGGGAAAACGAGACTTGAGAAGGAGGGGGAAAGACGTGAAGGGGAATTTTGTGCGATCCGATTCCTTAGTGCGATCTCGTTCACTGCCCGTTTTAAGTATAGAAATTCCTCCGGTCTTTTTCAATAGAAATATGTAAATGTCGACTACCACTGATCAGTTATTCAAATTTCAGATCTATAAGCAGGAAATTGAGAGAGACGGTGTAGTTGAGGTAAAGAGAAGAACTGATTTGGAGAGGAGCAAAATAAATATAGTAAGCAGCCATATGCTTGTAGAAGTTGAATTTTCAAGGATGCGCCACTTCTGCTCCCGCGGCCTGGAAAGAGTGCCTGACATTTGTCCGTCGCACAAAGGGAAAGCGCTCCGTCGGGGGAGTTATACGCCACTATAAATCCAAATCTGTCCAAATTTTGGCGAGAAAAAGAGGCTGGATTGGAGGCAAGCCTGAAGATTCCTTTAGCCGATAGTAAATACGAACCACAATAGAACAGGTAGCGATGGTAGCGATACAAGTATTTATAGAAGTACAAAGTAGAGTTGACACTACTAACAACCTTAGAAGCCAAGAGGACCGCCGTCTACTCCAGAATGTCCACATAGCAATCCAAGGTATCTTCCATCAATTCATTCCTCTTCCTCAAACTTAAAATCAGCATTGCGGCTCTTCAATATCTCCTGTAAAATATCACATCTCGTCCTCCACATTTCTCTCTGATTTTCTAATTTCTCTATTTTCACTTCCAGACTCAACTGATACTCGAGCTTCCGTCTCCGACTTCTCCGCGCGGCGAGAGTGCACCGGCGACGTTTATATGCTAGTTTTTCTGATTCTGTGGCGTGCGGACCTGGAGGACCTTCCGAAGGGATTTCGGAGGACGACAATGATTCTTCTTCTATACCTTGCTCATCTTTATGATTATGCGCCTCATTGATATCATCGCCTTCGAACGCCACTGCATGTGAGCGTTTACTGTTGTTCTCAGCGGTGGTTGTTTCAGAGGGTATTATTATGTGTGGCCGAGGGCGAGTAGGAGCATCGAGTGGTATGAGGTTGTCGAGGATGACTCGAGGTCGTGTAGCCGTCCCGTTAGATGCTTTCGAGGGAGTGAACGATGAGGACGCCTTACGCGATGACGAAGTAGCGACCATTATGTTGTTAGCCTGAGAGGAAGGAAGACGCTGAGTCGGATGTAGGCTGCGATTTCTATAGCTAGACCCAGCATTATAAGTCAGGGTAGCAGACTTGTTCGAGGAGACTGCTACAGCGGGGTCCGGGTCTTTGATTGGATGAGAGCCCATAAGCACTGCAGGGTTTGGACTATCCTTGACTGGTTGAATGGTATTTATATGACTATCTGCGTTCATTGAGCCAAAATTGTTAAACTCGACCGAGTTCTTAATGGGACTGTGAAGCGAAGAGGAAGGAGAATCGTCTAAAGTTGGAGAAGCGCCTAAAGGAGATGACAGATAATCAGTGAATTGTTCCTCCCTCAGGAACTCGGAAGCGACTGAGAAGTATATTAAATCAGGAAGAAGTGAATGAGAACAGTCATTTTGCGTACTGATGGAGTCATATGCAGACAATTGCGGGTCTTCTCCATTGTCCCCTGTGTGAAGTTCGGCAATCGGTCTTGTAGTGTTGTCAACTGGACTATTGTCGTCGACTTCGTTCGCTAACATCCGTAAGTAGTTACCCCGGAGTGACTCGAAGTCAGGAAGGATGTCCTGCGGGACTAGCGCAGTTGTTAGACGCGTATGACGAATAAGTATATCAGGAATACCATTGGATGGAGAACGCGTTTTTGGAAGATTTGTCAGGTTATCGTTATCACATGCTGGGAATGCAGCATTTGTATCAGAAGAGCGAGACGAGTTGTTTGATGAATACGGGGCGGTGAGTGCATTCTGATAGCTGAACAAATAATCTTCGAGCGATGAAGAATGGCTGTGTTGGTGTGGATAAGTCAGTTCTAAGTCATATGCACGGGGTGGGATTGCAGCTTTGTCAGCGAGCGACGGATTCACTGGTGTAGATGAAAGATTTCTCCATCTGTATGAGTTTGATGGAGACGCCATTGGTATCAAGGCAAAAGGTTCTGAAGACTGAAGATAGGTACGCCACGGTAGAATGTCGTGAAATTGAAGAAATACCGATATTGCAACAAATTGGGAGGGTATCGGCAGAGACTCACGATGATTGAATTGAGTGAAAGCGGGGACGCAACTTAATGAAAACGGGGGGAAGGTGAAGGTACGGGGAAGAAGTTAGAGAGTGGGAATAGGTCGCTGACTCACCTGCACGTTGACTCATACTGTGCGTAAAGCACGTGATGCGATACACCTATTCGGGACCGGTCGGAACCCTGAACAGTTTTCGCACAGTGCGCGTTCGACTCTTTTACAGCTTCGTTCATCGTAAAAATTCAGCCATTATTCCAATAAACTTCTCATTCACACATATATCTCGATTCTCATACTCCTCGTCTGGGCAGCCTCAAACACGCTAATCTAGTATCATGTTTGTATAACCTGCCCTTTTGGATGGTTGGCTTATTGGAATTGCGATCTAACGTCCCTAGTCTTTCTCCTCTGTCCCCTTATCCAAGAAGGATCACATTCACCTCCTCACCTCAGAATATACTGTCGTTCTTTGCTACTCTCTCTTTGGAACCACATGCCAAGGAGCCAGCAAGTCAAAAATTTTCACACCCGGATCACAAAGAACGCTAGTATCTTCCGTCCTACCTCATGAACCCAAATTGATTCTGGAAGAACATGGAGTAGACCCAAATGAACGCAGCCTCTGGTCATGTAACACAGCGGCTCAGCCGGAACATTCTCGCTATCGTAAGATCCAAGCGGAAACAGTGCTTATCCGGTCATGCATATATCGTGGATACAAGAAACAGTTCTCATTGGATTGGCAATATTTACAAGGTAATTTTCTCGATCATGTGATTGCTTATTTTGGATACCTTCCGCGGCAACCCAATCATAAGTATAACACGAACGCATGTGAACTGGGACATGCTTCTGATGTCTATGACGAGTCTCAGTCCACCTTTATACAAATATAAAATGCTTGGAGACAAACCACATTCAATTTTCCTCTCCAGTAACGACCGTTACTCCATCTCACTTCAATTCTTCTCACTTGTCCTCAATGGCGAATTCTCCAATTGTCTCGATTAATACGCACACCACAGCATCTTCGCCCCGCCCTCACATTCTTTACACCGTAGAGGCAGCTCGCGGCGGGAATCATGTTGTCGTGAACAGGAGATATTCAGAGGTAAACACGCTCAATATCGTCTGTGTAAATTCGACTTACACCTATACTCTGTCTAGTTTCTTGCCCTCCATAACAAGCTTCAACCAGGTAAAGACATTGCCGTCTCTCTCCCTCCCAAACGCATTCTAGTCACTTCCTTCGTTCCATCCGCGGGGTTGGATGATGTTCTGATCAAGGAGCGCAAGACTGGTCTCGCTGCATATCTTACTGCGATTTTGGCTCATCCCATGTATCATAATGCACCCGCCTTGAATGAATTTCTCTCTTCAGACGAATCAAAGGACACCCTCGCCAAGCTTGATCTGGAAGATGCGTTGCCGTCGACGTTGTCCCGGCAGAAAGCTCTCGAGTTGAAGACACAACTTTTGGCCGGAGAAGGACAGGCTGCTGCTGCTAATGGCGAGGTCAAAGCTGAAGCGACATCGATCGCTGCCGCGTATTACCCTGGTCGGTCCCGCACGAGCTTCGAAGTCCATCTGTCCTGATCTCTTACATTTTAGACTGGAGCGAATCCGAGTTTCCTCCTGAAAGTTTGGATTATACCAGGTTCTCTATCCTCTTCTTTGGTATTTAAATACGTAGCGTCTCTTCTACTGTGGCACGTAATGACTTTCACTCTCTTCCCTTGCTAAAGCATTCGCAATCCCGAACTCCTCCAACACTCTAACCTGGGATTCTGGAAGTCAAGACATGCTTTCCCGAACAGTCACTGCTGCTCGTAATAGTGGCGCTGGGACTAAAGTCGTCTTATCTGTCGGTGAGTCAATGCGATTCCGATTTGACTCTCGCCGTCTGATATCATGGACGTATGCTCATTCATCACACGCATCTGGCTCCTAGGTGGCTGGGGCGGAAGTGTCTACTTTTCTCAGTGTGTTGCATCTGCCGCAAACCGAACGACTTTTGCGAATACATTAGTGAGCGCTGTGAATACTTTTGGTCTAGATGGTAGGAAGTCCCTTTTTCTGAGCAAGATTGATTGTGATTGATCGTGGTTAACCTAGGAATTGACATCGATTGGGTAATTTGTCCTCTTAGCGCATCTAATGGATCCTAAACGAGCTGAACCTTTAGGAATATCCGAATGAAGTCGGGGCGGGAAACATCAACTCGCCTTCCGACGCTGCTAATCTTTTGACGTTCTTTACTCAACTCCGAACTGCGTTGGGTAATGAATTTTTTGTGCAAATTGTTTATTGCTGAATTAATACATTCATCAGGCTCATCCAAAATCATTTCCGCTGCTGTCCCTGACACTCCTTGGCTTGGCTCGAACGGAAGCCCGCTGACCAACGTATCTGCATATGCTGCTCAAATGACGTATCTCAACATCATGTCGGTATCGTTTTTATGTCTTGAAGCAGATAATATACTGAAGCTGTTCTGCGGATGTAGGAACTACGATATATTCCAGGCGTCCTCCACTCCAGGCCCTAACGCTCCCCTCGGAAACCTGTGCGGCACCTCCAGCCTACCTCAATACAGTGCGCAAGCTGCGCTTAGTCAGTGGTCCGCGGCAGGGTTCCCTGCCTCGAAGATGCTCTTAGGACTTCCGCTATATGGTTATGTGTCTGATAGCACCAAGACTGCGCTCACAGGGAGTTTAGTCGATCCTTCTCTAGAGGAAGCGCGTATGAGTGAGCCGAACGGCACCAGCGGTGCCAAACCTGGAACTCACGCCAGGAACCCTAAGACGTTCCCGGTCAAGAAGCCTGCTGGTGGTCAAGGAGGCGAGAGCAAGGCTCATGGCGACGTTGCTAATGGGAAAGGAAAGAAGAGTACTACGAGTCAGTCTGGAGTTGGGAACGGAACGCGAAAGGAGACGAACGGTTCGTCGAAGCCTGAACAAAGCACGGCGGCAACAGCGAACCTTCAGAGTTGGTACGGTCAGCAGATTCCTTTTAGCTCGATTGTGGCGTCGGGAGCTTTGGTCAAGAACGCAGATGGGACGTATGGTGGAGGAGCAGGATTTACTGAAGGTAAGAGCGTCGCATTGAAGACGCGCAACCTGTATTCATGTATCCGTTGTTTCTTTTACACAGGATGGGACAATTGCAGTGACACTCCGGTATGAACACAAACCCTCTTTTAAACTTGCTGTCCGATGTGTATGGCTTAATCTCGAATATTCCGCAGTTCCTCTTCAACACTTCTCAATCGACGGTAGTCACATACGATGACACCTATTCTCTGGGAGACAAGGCAACATTCGCGAAGCAGAATGGTATGGCGGGATGCTTTACTTGGTCTCTCGATCAGGTTCGTATTTTACGCTTTTATTCGTCAATACTGCTATACCAACAAATTCTTTTTAGGACGATGGAGTGACCCTACAGAACGTTATTAGGGCAAACCTTGGCCTTTCGTAGATTTCTCTTATCTACTCGTACCAGGGTTGTCGCTTTCAATGGAGGTATCTGGCTCGTACCCTTTAGTTTCACTTAGCCTGACAGAATTTTTTTGGTGTAATATTGATTCTATGCATGTTTCTAACGATTTGTTCATGAATACCTATATCCCCGTATGACCAGTTACTGTACATTGTATACACGAATCTTCGCGATGAAAATTTTGGTAATAATAACAAGGCTCAGTCAGGTGCATAGAATGGAATTAATATAGAGTTGTCGGTAAGGATCAACATACACGAGAGTGTATGGAAAGATCCTAAAAAGAAACATAAAGATATAGAGATAAGTGTTTCGTTTATCTGGATTAAAAAATTTACAGGCATAGAGGATGAGAAGTAGAAAATGAACTGATGACATGAGATGGGGCATTTCAACTCGACTGGCTACTGCTCCTCGATTCAAAAACATCATGAGCATTCTACACCGGTTTTCCATTGATCTCAAATGAGAGGACTCCTAGCGGGGGAGGCAGGAGTAGACGGCGCAGAAAAAAGATTTGATCCCAGGGTCGAAGTGGATGGCACACGATGGACTTCTCGACTCCGTAGGCATACGACGAGGAGATGCGTATCCGTTGTGGGAAGAAGAAGGAGAAGGAGAAGGCTCGTTGGTACTATAAGGTGAGGGGGAACCGAGCGTAGGGGATGAGAAAATCGGACCACCCAAGCTCATAGGGTGGGACTGATTCAAGGCTGAGACAGCACTATCTCTTCGACTACTGGGAGAGTGAGCGGTAGGAGATGGATGGGAATATGGACTAGTAGGAGGAGGGTGAAGACCAAGCATATGCGCTTCATACATATTTAAATTGTATGAATTGTATGTCCCGGGTTCAGGAGAGGTCAAGAGGGAGGGGGTGAAGGAGTTTTGTGGGCTTGTAGAGTAGATAGGTGGAGAACGAGGAGAGTAGGAGGAATAAGTGGAAAGACTAACGGGGGACCAAGGAGATCGAGGGCTTTCATATGGATTTGAGGGAATTTGCTCGTAGCACTCCATGTCAGACTGGTGCTGTTCACCATGTCGGCTGGTAGCATAAATAGTGTACTCGGATGCGTGTCGTTCCATGCCAGGATGCAGTACAGACTCCCCGGCACTACTAGCTGAATCCATGCCAGGGGACCGGAAAGTATAATTACGATACCTGGGATGTAATTCACTAGCCTGAGTCTGAGGGTCATAGAACATTTCCTGGTAGTCTCTCTCGCTGAGGATGATTTGTGACCCATCCTTTGCGATGGCAAAGTTTCTTGGGCGTTGCATTGGTGAGGCTGCGTATATGGATGAGGCGGGATATCACAGGTAGATGGAGGGAGATGCAGATGTATGCCGAGGATGAGGGGTGGGTTTTATATGATGAGAGGGAACACTTTGTCCGGACAAAAAAAGTGCGACGTTTATTGGATATGAAACCCATCCCTCCAGGAGCATGTACTTACTAAGTAGTAGCTGAATCGGGAAATCCAACCCTTTGGCCGCTTATTACCATTATGACTTATTTGAATTTCAACTTCAGCTATAGGCATGAATCCAGGGACCAGTATATGGCAAGCTTGCTACTTGCCTTGCGGTGGGGTACTGTACTAAAGCCAAAGTTTTCTCACACTGTACTGTATGTAGGCTGCATGCAGTGTCAAAATGGTAGAAATGCCAGTGGGTTTACAAGTATGTAGCCATAAGGAGAAAGGGCAAACCGGGAATCATGGCTAATGGGAGGACCCAACCCAGTAAAAGGATGAATAATTGCATACTACCTGCCAGTGTCTCCCCATTCACCAGCCATTACCCTCCAGCATCAGTAAAACGGCAACTGGCCTTTTTCGGCCTTTTTTGAACTTTTTTCGGACTTTTTTGATGTGCCAATGAACTTTGAAAACCTATGCCCGACTCCTTATTTAAGATCACCGGACTTTTCAAAGCTCAGTAAAGATCATAAAAAAGTACGCAAAAGTAGATTAAAAGTACGCGAAAAAGGACGAGAAAAGTAAGCGAAAAGAACAATAAAAGTACGCAAAAAGTATATAGAAAGGAATGCTGCTATACATTTTTTGAGAACCGACAATTGCCTAAGTGAGTACGATACACCATGTAGGATGGTCAACGACACCACCGTGCTGTAAAAAATGAAGGTCAGCGAGTGCTTCAACTCACAGTAGAATGTTAGTACTCACCACAACAAGTTAGCCCGTTCAAGTTTCCGTTGCCATGTCGTTGTCCTGAATTTCCGACTCCGATTCCTCTTCGAAGTCCTCCAAGTCGGTGCCTTTCCTGCCAACACTGTCACTGCCCAGGTTGTTACGATCATGCTAACTCAGGTATGAGTCTTGTATCTTCGCTATCATCTCGCAACCCTTCGCCGAAGCTTTCGCTGCTTCGCTGCTTCGTATCTTCGCTTCGCATCTTCGCATCTTCGCATCTTCGTATCATCGGATCATCTTATCCGTTATCTATCATCTGACACTTGTTCCATATGGTTTATTGTCTTTTCTACTGAATGGAATAATTACTATAAGTACTGTAGCCCACTGTACTTGCCTCCTTAGTTTCGAAATCGACATAGATTGTCTATCTCCTATCCTGCACACTCTGAGACTTAGTTCAAAGTCTTCTAGCTATCTTCGTCACTGTGCTATACGTCGCCGAGACTCTAGTCATCGCTATCGCGTTGCACGTCTCGCGTCGTCTTGTTCATTCTCGTATTATCTCCGCTAGCACTCCGAGGACTGAAAGGAGCAAGGGTGTTGCTAATAGCTTCGCCGAGTCCTATCCCGTTCATTAGGAGATCTCGCAAGTACCTGAGGGTATCTTGCACGATCTTAACACAGGTTTCCTATGCTAAGTCCATCACTTTCCATCGTTTTGCTAGTCTGGGGACCATCCGATCCTACGGGAACAGCTTCACTCCCAGTCAATAGAACATTAGGGCACAATGAACCTGAAAAAAAAACTTTAGTGTTGTAGAAATAGCGAGATCATGGCATAACACACAGCTAGAATAGCTGGAACAATAGCTCCAGAAGATCACTCTGCTATGCTTTGAGCCTGAAGAATACTGTCAATGGCCTTAAGATGTTCAGCAAAAGTTTTTGAGATGAGAGGCAATTGAAAGAGGCGACTGAAAGGCGAAAATTTTTCCTTCCAACAACACATGCACTTTACATAAGCAGGTTGGGAACTCGGCCCAAGGCGTCGGAGTTTGAAAAATCTCATCCTCGAACCCTTCATAAGTTGGAGTAGAGGGACACTTGTAGTCAAGAATACTATTGTTGGAATACTACAACTTTGCTATTCAAATGTTCTCCAACTTATGTACAAATTAGTTAATGTCCTCTGTCAGCGACTCGATAGCTTTTATACTAAGCCAGGCGTCACACAGAGAGAGTAGATCAAAAGATAATGGATAATGCGGGAGGAGTATGCCCTCAGATACTTGTCTAGCTACAGAGGAGGATAGACGAGATCAGAGATAGAGACTACTCTAAGAAATGCCCTATCTTATATACATATTCTGAAATGAACCCATGGGAACTATCTCATGTCATAACTGTGAGGCTATACAACGATCTGTCAATGGTTGACAGACATGAGAGAATTCTCACACTGTCAATCTGTCAATAGTCTGACAGACATGAGAGAGTTGTGTTGACAGTGCGGGAATGACAGTCTGTCAACAGTCTGACAGACATGAGAGAAATGTGTTGACATTGCGAGAATGCCAAGGCTGTCACATGTATGTAAATGAAAGAAAAGGAAAAGATAAAGGAAAAAGTATAATAAGATAGACAAAAAGAAATTGAAAAAGAGTCAGTTCGTAACATCCTCCAAGTCTGCCCATCTAAAACAATACAAGTTAAGGAAAAAATGAGTCAAACAGAATGTTCAAGTTGAAAAGGACTCGAACAAAAGTCCAAGTTGAAAAAAGGACTCAAAAAAAGTCCAAGTTGAAAAAAGGCGCACAAAAAAAGTCCAAGTGGAAAAAAGATACCCAAAAAAGGAAAAGGTTGAAAAAAGATGCGGAAAATAAGTCCGGGAAAAAGATCTGGCGCAGAAAAGGATCAAAAAGGCCAAAAAGGCCGGTTGCCGTTTTACTGATGAGAGGTGTCTCATGTTTCTCATGTGAGGTGTTCCAGTACTTAATATATATCAAAAGCTGTTTGAACTATTCAATTCGGTTTTGGTTTTGCTCGTTGAACTGGTAAGAGTTGAAAACAAAACTTGAAAAAGCACATGTGAAAGGTATGAAAAGTACGATACCACAGATTCAATAGAAAATAAGCAATTTGAACTTAAACTCCACAACTCCTACTTCTCCCTCAGGGCCTTTATGAGATCATCCTTGACCTTTATAGCTTCATCCTTGCTCTTTATAACTTCATCCTTGCTCTTCAACTCCTGGTCCCTGCTCTTCAACATGACCTCTATGAGTTTATCCTTGTTCTTCAATATGACCTCTATGACCTCATCCTTGCTCTCCAACGCCCGGTCCCTACTCTTCAACATGTCCTCGATGAGTTCATCATTCATCACTTTGTATGGCTAGTTTGCCTTCTACTCGGAGACGGCCGGATAGCTGACAAATAAAAAGGCAGCTGCTGAATTGGGATACACACAGACAGACGAATGACAAAGCCCATCTGGTGTCACAACCAGGTGGCCCTAGGCCGGCCTCTCATCAGAGTTGCGCTTGTAGCAGGCACCTGATATTGGTCACATGGGGAGGTGGCCCCCAGCCCTAGCCCCCACACCAAACACCTACACACATGCATGTGGTCCCCAATGCTATGCCGATACTACGATCGGATTGGGTATCATGTGGTCGCAGACCATGTGACATACTCCATGAGTCCACCCCGTGATTAGGGAATCATGATCTGTCAATGCAAAGTAGAACCAAGCTGGGTTAGGGCAGTGGTCTGATGAGCCCCTTTGCAAGGGCAAAACCCGCTACAAAGTCCTAACCTTTGGGGTTCGAACCCAAAAGGTTAGGACTTTGTAGCGGGTTTCGCCCCTTCGCACTAGGCGGTTGAAGATTGAGATTGCGAATCAGAATCAGAAGTGCTAAGTACATATGTAGGTGCATTAGAATTCGGTTGGGGGGGACTGACGTTCATCGATGGTGCTGGGTCCAGGATTATTCATGATGATGATGTTCGCCAGGGGAGAGGTGTGGTTTTCTGGATTTTACTGCGTGTTTTTGTTTTTTTTCTTCTGCACTTTCGTTGTGGGTCTGTGGGAAAGAGGTAGGGGATATTGTCTGAGAAAGCGCTCAAGGTGATGATTCAAATTGAACATGAACGTGCGTCGTGTCATGCTGTCATAGTCATCTTCTACTTGTACCAACAACCCGACTTCCGGGGCCTCACTTTTCCTTTCAAGTCTTGGAGCAGGAGCAAATCACTAGACAAAAGGTATGGTAATTCTCGAGTATCTATTTAACAGTAGTAGCTGATTCAATTATTTACAATTCATTACAGCTATCTCCCGTTGCCCCCAAACACGTCCTCGATGAATCACACAGTACACTCCTGGTCGACCCCGTGCAGGTGCATCCTTTTTGATTTCTAAAATCTCTCATATAAAGCTGTTCACGCTCATGCCAATCAACGCCAATCAACTCAACCACCGGATCACTCATACCATACACGACAGATCAAGGCAGAGAGAGGTGTAAACTTTAAAGTTCTGCCCTCCATGAAAACCGTACCTCGGCCCATACTTGGTACGTGATGCGTGATGTGTATAAGTTGCAGCCGACTCCAAGACTTGGGCATTGCGGATGGATTAGCGGATTGGTTTACGCGTTAATGAATTAACATGTTTTGGCAGAAGAAGGGGAGAGTGGACTCATGAGTAGCAATGAGTAGAGAAATGAGTAGAGGAATCGATGAGTCGGAGAGCAGGGGAGGTGTATTGGTATTGTCGTCGTCCCGAATATATCTAAACGACGACGACAATGACAGGAAGAGAGCAGCAGAGACGACGACGATGATTATCAACACCTGTGTCGTGCGCTCAGGTTTCTCTTCATCCAACCCACGACCGGACACAGAAATTAGAATTTACAACCCACCAGCATGGCATGGCCTTCGCATCCCCTTGACCACCACCACCACCAATATTCATTTGAAATCTAAGTACATATTCACGTTCCTCTCAGCTCTGAGCTATCTACCTTGGCCGTCCTTCATCGATCATCCTTCATTGTACCCACCTCAGTCTCTTCTTTCCAATGATCACTTGTACACTTGTACTGTACTGTACTGCCGTCCATGACAAAGACGAACCAACGAGTCCGAACGCCCTGGGGTTGGGCCTTGGCGAAACGCGTTCATTTCTTCCTTCATCCTTCATCCTTCATACCATCAAACCATCAAACCATCAAACCACTCACTATCACCTCAACCAAACCTAGCCAAACCTCCACGATCCAGCAACGGCGGCGACGGGGATGGTAACCGCAATGACGATGATGATGGCTACGACGATGGCTATGACGATGGCTACGACGATGGAAACGACAGCCGACAGCCGACAGCTTACCGTTCTCGCTCGTCCTTGTCCTTGTCCTTTTTTTTTTTCTCTGAACCACCGTATGTACCAACCACCTCATTTCCTGACCACTCTTGAGTCTTTGGCCACCTGTAGTACTGTACCGCTCAGGTTTGTGAAATCTGTTTATTTATTCAAGCTGGAAGCCTGGAATCTTTGCTTATGTTGACTTGTCCAGTGTGCTCCCTGCCTCTACCCTCTGGTGACCCTCTACCCCTTGACTCTCTTTCCCTCAACTCTCTCTTTGGCCCCGTTCAACATCACTAATAGTAATAAACAATGTGGGGAAACAGGCTCCGGGCCATGGCGGACCTTTGTGTAAACTGTAAAAGTAAACAGTGAAAGTTTCTTTGGACATTGACAAGAAGGGTGCTTAAGTATAAGTAAGCTCGATGGTCATGCATAAAGTATTGAAATAATTATAATACAAGCGGATTATATTATTATAAGTATTAAGTACAGTGAGGACTCAAACATCTGACTATGTATATGGATGGATATTATAAGATGCAATGTATTGACGTCTCGAAATATATCAAGCCTTCAAGCTCTTTCAAGGTCTACTTAGATCTAGGGGTCCTCCATTTCGTCTCGTAGGGGACCAATGATAAGTACTAAATACTCTCAGTCTTACTACTTACATACGCTTCTTGAAGTTCTTCTGTCCCAGGCTCTTTCAGCGTTTTTTTTTTCGGCGATTACTCAACTAACTAACATCACGACTCGGAAAGACTCGACAATCCCCGAGCGCTGAGCGCTGAGCTTTTGCCAGCAACCAATCCCTTCTTCTTCTTCTTCATCATCATCGATTCATCAGCGAGTGCATTGTGCATTGTGCATTATTGTTCCGAAGCCCGCTCAATCCATCCAACCTATGTCAGTTACTAATTACTAATAGACTATCTGTCTCCAATCAGCTCCAAATTCCAATCACTGTACTTAGCCACTGATAGGGCTTCTCCCTGACTCGACCTCATCGACCTCATCGAACTATGGTCACATGACAGCAAGGCCGGAGTTAGTTCACGTTCACGGCTCTCCCTGTGAGAGAGTGAGAGAGTGAGAGTGAGAGGACTTGGCAGATTTGGAGGTGGAAAAACGATTTGTAATAATACTACGTGATTAAGTATGCGGAAAGGCGGTTCAAAGTACTTACTAATTAATAAGTTAACTTTCGAACCAAACAGTACACTTCATCACCTAAACGGCCCGCTGTATTCCGCCTTTCACAACTTTGAACTCTCTTTTCTCTTTGACCTCAAACACCTAAGCCTGCATGCCAACCACGAAGGCTCAAGCAGCGAAAGACAAGGCAAGGTTCATCGCAATTCATGTGCAATACGCTCATAGAAACTGCCTATGATCTGCACAGGGCAACGATGCCTTCAAGAACGGTGATTATCCATCTGCTATCGGATATTATACACAAGCCATCCTCGAAGACTCAAAAGATTGGACCTTTCCTCTCAATAGAGCCGCTGCTTATCTGAAGCTAGGCAAGTACGTTCTGCGACTTTGTTTGATATGCCTAAAGCCTAATTGTTGAATTACAGAAATGATGACGCTGAAAGAGACTGTAACACAGTCCTAACGTTGAATACGACCAATGTCAAAGCCCTCTTTCGAAGAGCTCAGGCTAGAAGGGCTCTCGAAAAACTTGACGAGGCGCAAAAAGGTGTGTAATTCAAGGAGTTCTGTATCGACCCCGAAACTCAATGTGCTTTAGATCTTGAACAAGCTATTGCTCTCGATCCATCCAACCAGTCTGTAAAAACAGAATTGAGTGTTGTCAAGGATCAATTATGGAAAAAATCAGCCTCTGAGGTCGTTCATCCGATGCGGAGACGCGTTCCAATAAAGATCATTGAGCCGTCTTCAAAAGATTCCGGCGCCGAAGGGAAACGTGCCTCGACAGTCAAAACTAGCTCGAAGCCATCGAACTTGACCACATCGTCATCGCCAACAGCATCAAATGACACTCCATCCAACTCTGCTGCTACACAGTCTACAAAATCCTCTACCAAAGCGTCAATTTCTGCAAATACCGCCTCAACCGTACCAGACTCACCCAACCCTCCACCTCAAGATTCTGCGAAACCCAAATCCTCTTTTCAAGAGGCCAAACGTGCTCGGAATGATAAAGAGAGCAACACTCCTCGTGTAGGCGGAGGCATTTTCCGTGCGTCAGGCAAGAACACGATATTTACTCCTCGGTCTTCAACCAACAACGAAAACATTCCACCTTCTGAAAATAATTCTGAAGCGCAGGCTGCGAGAGACAATCCTGCACCTACTTGGGGTCGCGATGTGCGTTTGGGTACCGACACGACCACGCTGTTTGAGTTCGCGATAGGATGGAGTCGTTTGTCGGATTCTTCGATTGAAGAGAGGTTTCGTTATATCATGGTGGGTGTTCATCTTCTCAAATTCAAATTCTCTCAGCTGTTGCTTTCATTGGCTTCCTTCTCATTCTCAACTGCTCACTGACATTCATATAGGCAATCAACCCTTCTTCCTACCCCAACATGATTCAATACTCACTCGAACCGTCGCTGCTTACAGGGATGTTTAAGACCTTACGTGAGGCGTTGGATGAACTTCGGGTCTCGTCATCCCCATCCTCATCTTCACCGTTTCCATCATCAGATCCAAACTCATCCGGATACTCGAACATAACCTCACTCATCGCCTCCGTCCTCCGCGCATACCTCAAGGTACGCCGGATTCGGACTGTAGTGATGTTTCTGAGTCCGGCAGAGAGGGAGATGATGAAAGGGGTTGTCGAGGAAGTTTTCCGGACAACAACATCTGAGGCGAGAGGCCTACCGATGGAGAAGGAGGATGTCGCCGAAGATGGGAAGGCTAGGGAGGCTTGGATGAGTATGCTCAAGTGATGATCATTGGGTCAAGCACATATGTGTTGCTGCAGAGTCAAGGATCTTCAGTTATCTGTGGTCGTAAGCACCGTGAATGTGAAAATAGTCCATGATCTGAACCTGGCTCAAAGGCATGTACAAACATCTTGGGATTGTGAAAGATATCATTCAAGATACTACACTAAACATTGAATTGATCCATTATCAGCAACCTTGAGCGATCGCAGCGTGGGCCCTATCAATAGTAGACGGAAAGCAAAGAGGTTAGCATGATACGATAAATGTGGTATCGCGGAAGAAAAGTATATATCAGAAGTGTTACAAGAAGTCTCGACATGGAGGTTAAGACAGGGATAACTGAATAAGATATTTCATCATGCAAAAGAAGAACGCGCATCGTAGATTATCTATGGAAGCATAGATAGACGTAGAAAAGGGTAAAGAGAAATGGACACCAACCTAGCAATTCGCTTTGAAGTGTACGGACAACATTTGCAAGATTGTGACATGTACGACTTGGAGGTTGAAACTGAAGCTGAAGGTTAACAGGCCTCGAGGTAAACAACCAGCCACCCAGGGATACTTCTACATCTGGAAAAAAAAAGGAAAAGACAACACATGAGCTCAAATTCACAACGGATGAAGGGCAGAGAAGAGATCAGAGGGTTGAAGAAAAGTTGTCGACATAGGTCATTAAGACAGGGATAACTGATATTGATATATTTCATCCTTCGAAGAAAAAGGCATAGCAAAAAACAGCAAGAGAACGAACCTAAAACTCGAGCACTACGCTACATGTTGCACCGACCGCCATCGTATTCATTGCCAGCAGCACGTATACGTTGCAGTCATCTAGGACTTGAAGTGCGTTCTTGATGAAAAAGGCCAAAGACAAGAGAGACGAAAACAAGTAAAAGGAATGCCAACGAATTGTGAGAAATTTCAGTTTTCTTTCGACGGTCACGTAATGATATTTAGGGCCGGTCTTTCACTGGGGCTCCTGTGACATGGAAAGATTTTAATATGTACGAGTAATAAGTATGTAACTTACAGTCCAAGGGTACTTGTCAATTGAATGAATGATTGTGAGACGACAGAAGTGGTGAGCAAGGACCTTTTATTAGTGCTGTACGTTACAACTTGAAATACATCGCGAAGAACAACCTTGTGAAGAACTACAATCAAGGATGAAGGCGAAAACGAGAGTACAACTGCGTACGTTGAAGAGTAAGTGTAGGGCATATTGATATTTAAAGCATATGAGTTGTGAGCATAGATTGAGGATGAAATGAAAAGAGCATGAGCATGAGTAATGAAGTAATGGTTTTGAACGCATTGCAGTGAAGAGGTCCAGTACTAAATGTTGAAGAACACGATAATATCGAACAGAGAGGTCATTCAAGAAGTTTGTAAGGGTGATTTCCCATGACCGGGGATAGAGGTTTGCGTCGAATCGAGAGTCGCTTCGAGGGCAGGAGGAGATACCGAGGCAAAAGAGCTCAAGCTTCCGGGAGTCGTCCGCTCAGGTTGCTGCTGCTGGTTTAGATCAAAGTCCGTCACGTTCCAACCCATTTCAACTTCGGGTGCGAAAGAAGTGTCGAGATCCATCGTAGTCAAATCCAGTCCAGCTTCGGGTGCGATAGAAGTGTCGAAATTCATCCAAGTCAAATCGAACTGAGCTTGCTCCGACATGCCCACAGAAGGTTGCGCGGAAACAGAGTTGAAGATATTATTCAACGATACGGCCTCTTCTTGACGGTAGGATTCTTGCATCGCCGCTCCGGTACCAGCAGTGATCATTGGTTCTGAGATAGTCTCGGAGTATTCTTGACAGTATACGAGTTTCTCAGAGTGACCGTTGCCATCTGGATTTATCTTGACCAACCGAAAGATTCGTACAGAGTCCGAGTCGCCGACAGCAGTGGGTGGAGGGTTACTTGAACCCTCGACCGGCGTAAACTGAAATCTCCTCTTGGGATGAGCATTGAGACTAAGTATGCAAGGTTAGTGTTCAGAGAAACATTTGGATGTGGGAAGGTAGTATTTGAGCAACTTACGACTCACTGGTGCTCGGGGCGTCTTCCAGATTCCCGTCCACGAACAGGCTAACGTAGTCTTTCTCACTGAGGAGGATGTCGTTGCCGGAGTATGCGAATAGCATGATGAGCAATATATGGCAGAGGATAGATATCGATAACTCAGACGAGCTCAGTATGCGATGTAATGTAGAAGTGCCAAACATCGGCCGTGAATTATATACTCATTGTAATTTGTGCTTGGACCAGATCAAGCTGACTGCAAAAGTAGCACTGAAGCACGGTGGTCCAAGCGCACCCCCCGCATAGTGACGCTTTGATAGGACCTATTATGGGTAGTACAAGGAAGTCTAATACTGGCCACTTGATTTGGATACTAAACTTGAAGGTCAAAGCCTGGGTCTAGCATTGAAAATAAGAAGTCAGTGGTCTTTCAGGGTGGCGAGCGCGCTTTGATGAAGATCAATTCTGATATTGTCATTTGTGATTGGCACGTACATATCGTTTGCCGCCACCAGTCCACAAGTGTTTGTCGACATCGGAGGGTGTTGAGAGGTGTTGAGGGAGATGTCACAGGTGAAGACTGTATGCGCTCACTTCTAGGCACCATTTTTTGCCATCCATCATTCCCGTATTGGTTGTCTTTGATATGAACTCAGGATAGTTTTGAAATTTTCGGGGCATGTAGGATGAGGGATAAAGTGGAGTATGTATATGTACAGCAATGTACAAGGATCTGCGCGCTGATAGTCGGCTCACTTTTTCATCATCACCCTTCCGAGAGGCCTCATAGATTAAGGTTTATGTTTATCAGTGGGGCCCCTAATTGATGGTCAGCATCTTGTTCCTTATGCACCTTTGTGTACAACGTCTAAGCCACATTCTTTCCTGGTCATCGAGCTCACATTCGCGGCCTGCATATTTTACCACCTGTGGTTGACCGTATCTGAGCTTATAAGTAGGAGTAGATAAAAATCCATAACGGTTTCATGAACCTGATTCGCGATGATCCGGTGGAGTTTTAGAGTTTTATTGGTCCATTTTTGAGTTTCAGTGCTACTTAGTCGCTTCATGGTCGTATGATACTTGTGGTGCTAGTCTGTGCTGGTGCGCTCTTTTTTCCTCTTCGAATCACTGATACTGATACCGGTCATCGCTGATCACTACCGTGGATTACAGAATATGTGGCTGCTGTGTATCCAATGGCGTTTAAAGGAGAGCCACTTTTCCTCCAAGCTTCCCTCTCACGAGTCCCCGGTCGCTCCAATAGAAACTAGTTCTCTTTGCTGGTCAAAGTGAACAAGCTCTTTCGATTGTAGGTGCCCGTTCTGTGCCACCAAAATTCACTGCTTACGCTGAAAATTTTTCTAAGAAACGTTTCTACTGCCACCTTGCCAAGCTACCCTCTAAAGTTCCTTGTAAGCTTCATGACTACATCCTTCAGCCGAATCACTGTTGAGCCATCCTCCCTAAGCCCGAAAATCAGATCCTCACCCACCGCTACCTTTTCCTCACTTTTCAAAGCTTCGTCAAAGATGGTCACCATGCGTGTTTCTCCTGGGTGTTTGCTGATTCAAATTGTCCTGGGGCTATTTGCTATCGCATTTGCAATGCCTCCTCCTCCTGTGAGCAAACACTTCTCGTTATTTGGATGTGAGCACATTTAAGATTCATTTCTCTATGCATATAGATCGGCACCAGCAGTGATCTCATGCGCAGAGATCCCATAGAATTTCACTACTTCATCACCTTTACAATACCCTTGGACGAGACCCCGATCTCGCCCCAGCCAGCGAATGTCAACACAGAGGCGATGAAACTAGTCAGAGGTGTCGCGAAAAAACATACGGGTAAAGCTCACGTCAAGTTTACAACACCGACCTACATCTTGAACCACTTGCCTTACTATATTACATTTCATGCGACGATGATTCAGAGGGTAGATGGGAAAGATCATGCCGATTACTATTATCAGGGGGTAGTAAGCTCTATCACAGGTGCTGGGATTCTTGAGGAAGACATGGAGGATGGTCATGCAGAGCAGATCTTGAATCAATTTCAAGGGCATTGATTGGAGTCACCTTAAGGGATACTTAGTCCTCCTTTCTTCTCAGTTGTTCATTGAATTTATACATTATCCTAGGCTCAATATGCTTCACAAAAATTTCCATATAGAAAGACTCCAATAAATTTTGTAACTTATCCACTGAGAACATCCATTTGAGTCGTGGGAAATTTCAGGGAACTGTTCTACTCGGCTATATTTCTAACGCTATCGTTCATAATAAACGAGTAACAACTGGGTCAATAATTATGCAATCATACTATATTTTGGACTCGGTCAATAACATACACGTCGAGTCCAGTACCATTGATGCGAGTAGAGTTGACGATGGAGATGTTGGATTTGATAGTTGAAGTGGTAAGAGCCAAATAGGCACACAAATACTTACGCCTGATTTAGTAAAATATTGCTTTCGGTCGTCCATGCCACAACCTGCGGGGCGTTGCTTTACAAGGTAATTTAACTCGAATCGTCCAACATGCCAGTCGCGCTTGTGAGATTGAAAGTATTTAAATGAGAAACTGCGGCGGAGGTTGTGATACTCGGGAGTAGAGTGTCAACCAAGAGAGTGTTGTGCTTGAGATATTGGGAAAATCAACGACAAATGAGACCTTGTAGTATTGAGGTAAAGTATTGTAATTATCTTACATTGTACAATCAATCAGTTTATTGACCTGATTTGTCGCCGCACACGTGGTCCAGCTAGACCTTTCACCGTTACCGTCGCCATCTCTAAAGGTCCACAAGTTTATCGACATCGAGGGTGTCTTGACAGACGCCAGCTGCCTTTCCCAAAACTCATCAGGTACAAAGTACTCCTCCTCTGCACAATATCTTGCCATTACCAAGGGTCGTCCATGGACATTCGTCATTACGCGGAAAACCCAAAGTCTTTTAAATGGCATTGTGTCTTTCCTAACCTTGCCATCAGGAAGCTTCTGGTTTTGTGTTTTGGTGTTCATGGATACTCTTAAAACAGAAAATTATGGTGCAGGTTTGAAGGGCGGAGTACCTGCGGTTTTTTGGGGGGCTTCTCTACTATCGATGTACGAGGACTTGTGTGCACTGATGGTCGGCTCAAATTTTTCTCTGTACCCTTCTTTGGGAAAGTTTATCATTGCACTGGATAAGCTCGGATAAGCCTGAAGTTCATCATAGTACACTTGGATGGCTGTCACCGTTACTGACATCATAATCGATAGGTCCGCGATTCTATCAACATTGAGGGTGTCTTTCAGGGGTCTTCCTGCAGATATCCATGGCTCACCCGTCAGGGAGAATCCTATCAGATGCACGAGGATTTCGCGCGCTGATGGTTGGCCTCAAATTTTCATCAGTATCGCTCTTTGGGCGGAGTTTATTGTTGTCTTGGATAAGCTTGGATAAGCTTCAGCAAGAATGCGCCATGGGATCATAATCTGAGCAGTTGTTCTTGTCAGGAATCTCTTTATTTATCTAATTTTTGTTCAACATTTAGCGATCAAACATAGCATTTTACTGGTTCACGGATAGTGTTCTGCTCGAATCCTCTTATACATTGTCTCGCACGATATTGCGTGTCAAGTTTACAACATCGAACTACATCTTGAACCACTTGCCTCGCTATATTCCATTTCATGCGACAATGATTCAGAGGGTGAATGGGAGAGATCATGCTGATTACTATTATAAGGGGGTAGTAAGCTCTATCACAGGTGCTGGGATTCTTGAGGAAGACACAGAGGATGGGAGGGCAGACCAGATCTTGGATCAATTTCAAGGGCATTGATTGGAGTCACCGTAAAAAATACTTAGTCCTCCTTTCTTCTCAGTTGTTCATTGAATTCATACATTATCCTACGCTCAGCTGCACAAAAATTTCCATATAGAAAGACACCAATAAATATTGTAACTTATCCACTGAAAACATCCATTTGTCGTTGAAACTTCAGAAAACTGTTCTACTCGGCCATATTTCTAGAGCTAGTGTTTCATAATAAATGAGTACAACTGGGTCAATAATTATCATATCTTGGGCTTGATTCAATGACATACGCGTCGAGTCTGGTATCATTGATGCGAGGTTGACGACGGAGATGTTGGAGAGCCTAATGGGCACACAAATATACGCCTGATTCAGGAAAACAAGTGCCATTGCTTTCAGTCGTCCATACCATAACCTACGGCGCGTTGCAAGTTTACGAGGTAATTTAACTCGAATCGTTCAACCATGGTCGCGCTTGTGAGATAGAGACTGGAGGTACTTAGTCGAATTGGAAGATACTCGGGAAGTAGAGTGTCAAGCAAGAGTGTTGTCGGATATCAGAGAAGATGCTTGAGATATTGGGAAAATTAACGACAAATGAGCTTGCATACTTCCTTCCGTGCGCTTTTCAGACATATCTCAACCTCTCCGTAGAGAGTCTAATCATTACTTACGAACCCCCTGGCCTTCCACCATATCTTACTCGTACGTCAGTTCATCGACCAGTTATCCAACCATCAGAGCCTTATACTATTCGCTCCATCGCGCCAGGAAATGTCTTTTCCGAATATGGCCTAAGGTTGGGTTCGGTGGGGAGACTGTATACTTAGATTGAAGTTCCAGAGGTTCTCCAGAATGCAGAGTACGTGTTATGGCGAGAATAACGAAAACGACGATGGCAAGCAGCATTCGAAATTGAAATATACTATGATTTCAGCACGTACCTGGGTATCTGATAGGTTACTTACATAGTATCCCTCTGTATCGAATATTTTCTTCGGAGTGACCGCGGTCGGGCAAATGTATGTATGTTCCCCCATCGAGACGGGAGTCTGCTGAGGCGACAGGAGGCTAGGATAGAATAGGACATAAGCGTAACCCTCCAATAGGCTATGAATAATAGTCTTTCGAATTCGCGAATGCAGTGACAAAGTCCATAAACGGGATCCCTCGAAGGAGACTGGTAAGACTCTTGACTTGTCCGGATCGTGAACGATACAATGCATACCTTCTTTTCTCAGCAGCTCCTTACCGATTTCCTCGGCCGGCCCTTCCGTCATATCTGACCCTTCCTGCATGTCTCCACCGATGGCCCAAAATTCTCCATTGTCCGCTCTGACGATGACGAGGAACATCGGATAGGGTTCTTTCGGTTTCCTTCTACCATAAGGAAGACATTTGACACCTCCCAACGCTACAACCTCTTCGCTCAGAGTCTGGTTGATATGCAAATCATGGCTAGGAGCGGCAGTGAGAAGTGAGTCGCCCTTGCGTTGGCGTATAGAATTCGCCCATTTCAATCCATCCTGATGCAGTATGGGAAATCCTCCGAAACGAGTGTTGAAGCTTTTCATTCTCGGTTTGGTTTCAGTTGGGTTTGCTGCAGAACTTGGATTGGTTTAGAGTAGTGAGATGAAGCGATCGAACATGTAAGCTTACGGGGCTAAATTGAGAGCCATTGAAGATGATAATGGACGTGACAGGACAAGAGTCGAGGTTGGACGTTATATACAAACTGTCACATGATGATTTCAACTTCAACGGGTGACCTTTGTGCAATATTGGATTCCATTTAGCCTGGAACCGAGGATGCGTAGAAGCTTCATGCTCCCCACATTCAAACTCCGCCAGAAGCCGTACAACTGCCGCCCCCCTCACGATGCACGTGCAGTCGCGTTCTCGCGTTGTTGATAAATTCCTTTCTCTCCTTTATCTTTTTCGTTGCATGCCAGACGATCTGGACAACAGCCCTTTGGGGTTTTCGACGCCGTGGGTGAATCCATATAGTAGATAAAAAAACCAAAATCGCAGGTTATCGATTATCACTGTATACAAATGAGCTACGTCATCACTATTACACATGTTACAGCTATGCAGAATTTCGGCACTCGGTCGGAGTTTAAAAGTGGGGAGCATGGAGGTTCTACGCATCCTCGGTACCAGGCTTTATTCACAAACGAGTTTACTCTTTTTTTTGTGAACTACAGACGGCCAGCCAGGCTAGATTCCATTGTCCATCCCGATTCCCCACTGCGTAGAATGCCGTGAAAACTAGACAATAAGGCCGGATTTTCATTGTTTTAAATTCTTAATGTGCAGGGTCCCTCCAAAACAAGCAGAAATTTTGCGATCTGTTATTGATTGCTCTGTTTTTAGTATGTAGCGCTTGAATAAGCACACAATGGGCTTCTAGATCTACTTGGGTATATAGAAATACAGCAAAGATAACTTGTCCCTCTCCAACGCTCTTCATGGCAATTACAATTCAAAACTCCCTGGAGCGTCCTCTCGCGCAGCTTATGCCGGCCCCCCTCCAGTTTGAGACCCCTCCTTCATCTATCCAACACGCCAATTCTATCCCTCAATTCGTCAAATGGAATTTAAAGCGAGTCATCTTGGCCGACGTGCACTATGAACATCAGCTTTACGGTCCCGATAACACTTATCTACATTCAATCTTTCCCATTCATCGCAACTTCAGTGTTATGCCGCAGGCGCTTCTACGCCGCGCTATTCGCACTGGTCGCCTGAACGACTTGAACGTCTCCACAGGCTCGACCGGCGCTACACACGTAGGACGAGATGCCGGTGGTGAGTCCACTCCCTCGACGAGGTTCAATCATGAGTGTTGACTTATTGAACGTCTACTAGGGATAATCAAGATAAAGATCTATCCCGACTTTCTTGTCGTCAAGGTTGTCCCGACCCCAGAGGACCGGCCGCGAACCCAGCAAGTGGTTTGCGTTGTTGAAATCAAACTTGGGGATATCTCGGCTGTCAGAGATGTTGATACTTCACAGGCAGAAGCGCAGATGTTAGAATATATGACCACCCTGATCAACCATCCGTTCCGGGATCCTAATCTCAAAGGATACCTCATCGTTGCCGATAAGTACTTGGAGTTCAGGATCGAAAATAACGTGGTGGTATACGATCCTGATGGTTGGATAGGGATTTTTTCGTCTGGGGACCCGCTTACTGTGGCTCTGTCGAATATTGCTGTTGCGGAGTGGAATCGTACAACGATGCAAGTAGCCCTTGTTGCCTTTGCCATGATGGCAGCTGAATTAGTGGCTGGAGGTCTCTAGGAAGGACATTGGTCCAGATGATTGTAAGTAGCAAAGTTCTGAACTTTTTTTACACGTACTAAGTAATTCGGTAAGTGTGAGGTAAAGAATTGTTACTGTACATAATTATCTCTTGATCTGATTTGTCATTTTACACGTGGTCCAGCTAGACCGTTACCGTCGCCATCTCTAAAGGTCCACAAGTTTATCGATATCGAGGGTGTCCTTGAGAGACGCCAGCTGCCTTTCCTAAAAGTGCAGGTACAAAGTCGAAGTGCTTCTCCTCTGCACCATGTCTTGCCAATACCAAAGTCGTCCATGGACAATCGTTGTCATTACGCGGAAAACCCGAAGTCTTTCTAAATGGCATTGTGTCTTTCCCAGACTTGCCATTAAGAAGTTTCTGGTTGTGTGTTTTGATGTTCATGGATACTGTCAAAACCGAAAAATATGGTGCAGGTTTGATAGTGCTGAAGGACAAAAAACCTGCAGTTTAGGGGGGCTTCTCAACTATCGATGCATGAGGACTTGTGCACTGATGGTCGGCTCAATTTTTTTTCTACACCCTTCTTTGGGGAAGTTTATCATTGTACTGGATAAGCTCGGATAAGCCTCAAGTTCAGTATAGTACACTCGGATGGCTGCCACCATTACTGCCATCTTAAACGATAGGTCCGCGATTCTATCGACATCGAGGGTGTCTTTCAGGGACACCGGCTGTCTTCCTGCAGATATCCATGGCTCACCCGTCAGGCAGTATATCACCCCCCAAGCAATTTCTGGAGAATCCTATCATATATCACGAAGACTGACAATTTCGAAAATGACTTTGTCGCTGCGTGGGCGGTAGGATGTCTCCATTGGCATAATAACTTGGAGGGATATAATGTAGCTGGTACAGCCTATGGTCTGCGGTGGGGCTTTGCAACAAATCGATGCACGAGGATTTTGCGCGCTGATGATTGGCCCAATTTTTCATCAGTATCGCTCTTCGGGGGCGGAGTTTATCATTGTCTTGGATAAGTCTGGATAAGCTTCAACGAGAATGCGCCACGGTATCATAATCTGAGCACTAGTTCTTGTCTGGAATCTCTTTGTTTATCTAATTTTTGTTCAACATTAGCGATCAAACATTCACTGGTTCACAAATCTACTGACATGTTTTTAATGACGCCAGCTGCCTTTCCCAAGGATCAGGAGGTACAAACGACTGTACCTGTTGATCGATGCACGAGGATTTCTTGTGATAGTCGGCTCGATTTTGATCAGAATCGCAACGGATAAGCTTACTAGGTGATTTTTCTAGTGCTTCTGGTAAGCATCTTGTTCCTTTTGTATTTTCTCGTTCTCCTGCGGTTATTTTGCAGACATTGGCTAAACCTAACACTACTTCTAAAACTTAAATCCACTCGCCGTCGTTCTTGTCGACGTCAAACGATATACCGAAGGCCAGTGCTTCTGAATCGGTCGTTGACACTGGTAATGCAAAACGTTCATCATGTGCTTCGTATGTATCCCCTCCAACTTTTACATCACTCATGCAAGGCGATAGCAATAATACATTCACTGACAGCGTTCTGCTCGAATCCTTTATACATCGTCTCGCACGATATTATACCCATTGTCGTCTGACAAAACATGAAGGTTTAATCAGAACAATCGAGTCCTCTTTCGGTTAGCCTGCGCCGCATGATATAGAGTACAAACGAAAGGAATGTGTACATCATGTTGCACTGCTCTTCCACTAGATCTTTCCTTATATGGATCAGCAACTACTTATAAGCAATGAGGCCTTGAGCAAGGTCGAGGTTCTCATCCTACGTTCCCACTTTTGCTTCGGACTTCCCCTCTCCCACACATTGAAACAAACACACGCCTGATGATGAAGCTTTCATTTCTCTCGGGCATTGTTGCTCTCGTTCTATTAATATTTCGAATAGTATTCAATGCATGGAATCGGAAACGACTACCCCCAGGTCCTCAAGGATTACCTCTCCTTGGGAACGTTCTCCAAGTGGGAACGACGTCACAATTATGGCTTACTTTCGATAAGTGGAAGTATCAGTATGGTGTGTGTGTTGCTTCCATCTTAATCAGTGAATAGAAAACTTATACTTCGCTTTAAAATTCTGACGATAGGCCCCATCGTGTATTTGAATATGGCAGGACAGAACATCGTAGTTCTCAACACCAAGGCCGCGGCTACAGAACTTTTGGAGCGTCGATCTGCCATTTATTCAGATCGACCAAGGAGTATCGTGGCAGAATACCTCGGGAGCGAGTTAGCTATGCCGTTTACAAGATATGGAAAGCCGTATGTATATACGATTTGTGATGTTGACGTTCAGATTGACATGCGTGTGTAGGTGGCAAAGCATGCGCCGTGCATGTCATGCAGTTCTTAACGCTAGAATCAGTACACAATATCAGCCTGTACAGGTCGAAGAAGCAATTTTACTTGCTCATGGTCTGCTATGTGACACCTCTTCCCCTTGCTCGCGAAAATCAATAGGTACGGATTGTAATTGTAACCATTCCCGCCCCTCGGTTCTCATAAGATTTATCATCACATCGACTTGATTGCCTTAGGTCTGCCTCAACCATAATATCCGTCATCTACGGCAAACGATCACTCTCCTCCGGGAAAGCAGAACAAGCACTTGATGACGCTTCACAGATACAAACACCGAATGTGCATCAAAAGCTCCAACTCACTGCAGACCCGCTCCAAACCCTCAGTAATATCGCTCATCGATTCACTAATGCCATGTATCCAGGGGCCCATCTTGTGGAAGTCGTGCCAATACTAGATTATCTCCCCCACGCATGGCAAAGTGGAAGAGGGAAGCTCAAGAGGATTTTCAGCGGATTTCGAAAATATTCGAGAGATATTTCAGAGATGCGGTGAGGGCCTCTATGAGTTTTATCCAGCGTCGAGAAGAATTTTGAATAATTTTTTTTTTTTGGAAAAGGTCCGGAATGACCAGCAGCGCTCGAGTCTCTGCGTCAGTCTAGCAGATGATCAAGTAGCAAGTGGATTGACTGATCTAGAAAAGGAATGGGTTGCGGGTTCTCTTTCGTATGTATTAATACTATCATTCCAAGAAAAACTCGATCTAACCTTCGATTGACTATTGAAAGCGTTGCTGCACTGGAAACGGTGCGTTTTCTTTTTTTTGCATGCGGTGCAACCAAAGCATTTCACTGAATTCGGCGGTACGACCAGACTAGCACTACCTTATCATTTTTCCTTTACGCCATGGTACTCCATCCCAAGGTTCAACATGAAGCTCAACTGGAAATAGACCGCGTTGTGGGAAGATCACGGAATCCAACTTTCGCTGATATGGTTCATCTTCCATACGTGAGAGCAATTCTTAAAGAGGTTCGTCTGGAGAATATTTCAAACCATGCCATCCTCACTTTGTAAGTAATGACACTTTGTGCAGGTTCTAAGATGGCAGCCTGCAATACCACTGGCTGTGCCTCACATTGTGATGGAGGTACGTCAACCATCTCAGTGTTATCGGTATGCGATTGATCATCTTCGTTTCAAACAGGACGACTGGTACGAAGGTTATTTCATCCCAAAAGGTACCACATGTATACCGAATATATGGTAAGTCTCCACTTCCCCTGAATCAATCATCGACTGTTTTGAATATCTCTGTAAACGCAGGTCGATGAATCGCGATAAAGACATTTACGGTCCTGAAGCCGACCAGTTTCGTCCAGAACGATTTCTTCGACAGTCTGAGAAGGGAGCTGGATATGAGCTGCGGGATGAATACGAAAATGACGATGGTCATTGCGCATATGGATTTGGAAGGAGGTCAATTCATGTTCCTTTTTTTTTTCTTACTATGGCTTGTTGACATTTGAACGATTCCAGAGTCTGCGTGGGGCGTCATGTCGCTGACAATGCACTATTCATTTATATATGTACAATCCTATGGGCACTACGTATCGAACCTGCGGTTTCTACAGAGTGTGTAGTCAAGCGAGCTCCATCCAAAGATATCCTCAAGTAAGAATTCTCCTCGGTCGTTTCTGGATCATGACTTGACTAGTTTCTCACAAGTGCAATACCTGATTTCCACTGCCAATTCGTTCCTCGATTCTCAGAAGCGGAGGGAGTACTTCAAAATCTACGAGACGACCTATTACACGATCAAAAGGTGCAGGTGTAGCGACTGGCGGGTGAGCATCAATGGGTTGGAGTGTATAGATAGTTTATAGCCACTCATGTATAATACTTGTATTTTGTACAGACACTGCAAAAGACAGTCAAAAAAAACACCGAATCATATTGAAAAAACACGAATTGAGAAAACACGAATTGAAAAAACACGAATTGAAAAAATACGAAAACATAGAACCGACGCCAGCAGGATTCGAACCTGCGCCCTCAAAGAGGAACAGATTTCTAATCTGTCGCCGTAACCACTTGGCTATAGCGCCTTAAAATACGCTAAAGCCCCTTGTATATTACGCAAAACGTCACTCTCTACACTTGTTGGAAATGGCTAAACACCTAAGATGAATGCTCCAGAAGCAACACTTCCAAACACAATCCCATTGCTTTCAACTTGACAAGCTCCACTGCAGAATACCTCCATCAAGTGACCCCCGAAGCCCTCTTTTAGATCGAGCTCTGTAGCATCGAGTGTCGTATTCTCGTAATTCATGTTCGCAACAAGCAAAAGTGTTGTATCGTTCAACGTCCATAGACCGGTGTCAATGCCACGTTGGGTAGTGACTTGTCTGAAAGTTGAGGAAGGATCGAGAATGAAGGCAGATAAAGGAGATGAGCCAGAGGTGAGAGCCTTGGCGAGGGCGGAGGCGGAGGCTTTGATGTCGTCTGGGGTGGGGTCGTCCCACGAAACCACGCCTGTAAGAGGGAAGGTATAAATCGGAAGAGATCCAATAGAAAGCGCTTGACTGAACGGAATCACCCACCTAATCCACGATGGTTTATTCCAACAATGCTCTGTACGGCCCATTCCTCACCGGTAGGGTATCGTGTCCAATATCTGCGGCACTTGGTTACTTTTGCAGGAAATCGATGGGATGATTCCGAACGTACGTTTCATTCCCGAAACCCTGGGGTACTGTCCATACAGCCTTCTCTAGTTCCCACCCGTCAATGAGAGCTCTCTCGTAGAATTCGTCCATCCGCGTGGAAATGTCTTTGAAGCTGCCTTTACAGTTGTCACACCTAAGGTCATTAATACATGATTGAGCTTATTATCATCCTAACAAATGAATATAGCACGTACCCACAATCACCATAATCCGCCGTGCAAGGAGTTCCCCATTGGTTCGAGAATGTGACATTATTCCCGATCATATAAGTATCTTGCAAAAGAATATCTGCGCCGTTGGAGTATTCGGACCAGAAATAATTTTCACAGTTCAACACGAGAGAGACTGGATGGTATCCTGCTCCGCCTTGACCATCCCCTCCATCGAGGGTGTTTATGAGGTTCTTAGTGAGAGTAGTCGCGTTGAGAGGGTCGGAAGTACCATCAGGTTCGTCGGCGGTGTACCATAACAGGAGGTTGGGACGAGATTTGATGTGGTTGACCTGTTCGGTCACAGAGGTGGAATTTTGGTATGTGCTAAGTAAAAATTAGGTTTGAAAGGAGAGCGAAGACCGGGTAGTACGTACTTCCTCATGTCATACATTAACCACAGACCAACTTCCTGCATCTTGTCCAGCACTTCATCGAGGACGGTGATGTTGTCAAAATCTGGGACGGGATGGACCTAAGGAGGACTAGTGAATCTTGTACTTTTTGAGGAAGAATAAGACTGCGTTACATACAACAGTGAACCTAAGTCCAGAAAGAGTCATAAATAAAGTTCGATGTCGTTTACGATTACTGGGAAGGTACACACCCTTGTTCCCTCAAGACACTTGGAATGGACAAGTTCGTTGCAAGATACGATCCGTACTGTGTGTAAAAACCTATTGGAAACACTGGCTCATACGGCCCATCTTCCCCTGTAGGCGGCTTCGCCAACAAAGCACCGGACCTCATATCCATCTTTGTCACGCTGCCAATTCCAGTTGGTTTTTCAGGAAGATACGTCAGCAGGGATGAACCGAGGACTTGTTCTCCTGTTGAAAGCGAGCCGAGGCAAGTCAAGTTGTATGCCTCCGTTCGTGGATTTAACGTTGAAAGGGAGAACGGCAGTGCATGCTTGGAGCCATTGAGTGGAACGGAACCAGAAGTGAGAATCTGGCTATCGAGGAGAACTGTTATGTCCAGATTCAGAGTGGAAATATCGATGGATGGAGCATGATTGAAAGGGGTAGCGCCAGTGATATTGGTGAATGTGACCGGCGTATCTACGAGGATTGAAGTAAAGGTAGGATCCGTTGGATGTGAGTCGACGTCTTCGGGTAGATATGGTTTCACTGCAGGACCACACCGCAGCGCAAGATGAGGCTCAGTGAAGGCGAGTGAAGGTGGGAATTGGCCACCTGCGTACGTGATCACCGATGATCCTTGGGTAGCAATGAAAAACAACGTGATTGAAACACACCTGGATTCGTGACTGGTTCTGTGATCATATAGTTTTTGCCACACCTGTGTGATGTTTGAGATGAACAGTCGAAAAAAATGACAGTAATCACCATGTCTGAGCATACACTCCATGATAAATCCAGCTCGAAATGAATGACAGGATCAGCTTCACCGGTAAAAGCATTACGCACGGCGGTGTAGAGTGGGGTAAAGGTAATGAGAGGGCCCATGCCATCCGACATCCAGCACTTAAATAGCATTGGAGCTTGAGAAGATAGAACATCCTAAATCATGTTATCACATATGTATAATGGGCCACATGGTCGCAAAGCCACGAAGACATCGAGGAGAGGATGGCTTGTAACACATGATAGCATATACTGCTTTCATTCCGGTATCGCGAACAGAAAGGCAGATATATGTAATAATGTTTGGATTGATGTTTGTTGCAGTTACACGATAGATAGCGATTGGAAAACAGAGCAGACGACAATGAAGTTACTGATACATAGCTTGTATACCCTGAGGATAAATGATATCTAAAGACGATTCCGTCAATACCATTTGCTCAGCACAGATATGAGACGCACCACAAAACATTTGATATATATTTAGTACATGAGCTTCTTTTCCTAAGCTTTCATCACAGGACGCGTTTCTGGTTGAGCTGTTATTCGATTGGAATCCTCAAGTAGAGGCCTTCGCTCATGCGCTCCAGAGTCACGCAGATCATCGGTATTTTCAAGGTCATTTTCGAAGGAGCATCCACAAGAGCAACAAGAAGTATTAGAGCAGCATAAGCCGCAGCTCTCTGTACATGAATCGTGTGGTAAAATTTGAGAACGTATAAAGTTCCGAGATACTCACGAAGAGAAGCAAAGTCGAAGCAAGCTCCTGAAAGACCTTCACAGAATCCGACGAGACAAAATCCAAGGATTTCTCCACAAGGTCCGTGCATTGAGGCCTGAGGAGACAGACTCTTGCTGGCCCTGGCGCTTGTTGCATGTTTGGCTTTGTTAGGTTTCAGGGCCCAGCTTGTTCTTATCGACGAGCCCGTCATCCTCAGGGCTTATGGGCATTGAAGTCGCCCGCAATGATCTCGCCACACATCCCGGGTCGCGCAGGATGTCGGCCAATATTTTCATTTGCTATGCGCGATAATGTGGCGTTGCCAGAGCGAGTCGAGGTGCACGTTTATGAGACGGAAGATACTGCCCCGCGCGGTTGCCCCAAAGCGCGCGCGCAGTTCCATAAGCTTCGTACATTGAAGGCTAGACTTGCTCTAACTTAGGATGTTGAAGCACTGGCGCTTGTTGCTTGTTAGGTTTCAATGGCGGACGTTGGTCGCGGTTCAGATAATGACTGGAACTCGTGAAAGTAGACCAGCGTGCATATAATCACATACCATCCCGAACTTGAGAAGATTCTTTAGGGCTACATACACCTTCCATATAGTTTAATTTGTGTGAACAAACCAACCAGTTGTTTACTATGCGTCCCGCCGTTTAAGATCATCACCAATCATCTCTCCCAGTACTCCAGACCTCAACAAGTCTCCCGCCGTTTAAGTCGAGTTCAGGATTATGGAAAGAGCCACCAGCACTCAACGGTTGCCACTCAGAGCGACCACGATAGTTCGGAAACTGAGCGGCGACCCAGAATCGGGAAATCTGGAATCGACTGCGATATAGAAAGTCGAGAGTAAGCCCACAGCAACAAGAAGTCGATCAAAAAGGAAAGGACGCGCACCTATCTGATGGAAGATTGAGCTATGATCATGAAAAGGGCAGGAAAACGTTAGCATCCGTAAATGGGCGAAGAGAAAAAAGCATCTCATCGACCTGGTGTCCACCGTATTTTACAGCTTCTTGATTAAGCCAGCCAACAAGGTACCGGATCATCGCTGCAAAGCGATGAGTTGCTTGATTTACTCGTAATACGTATCTGTTATCACCAACCTGCTTGTTTCTCAGCTCCAAGTGCCATGAAGCCACGACGATATCCTCCATCCGTAGAATCCAGGTTCACGTGTTGCCAGTGGATATCCCACATCTCTTTCGCCGACGGGAGCTTTGCTTGTCCAGCCCAGACTTTCGCTAGAGCGGAAGCGGTAAACTCGGAGTAGAGGAATGTTTCAATGCCCGTGTTCACTTTGTGATGTACGGACGTTGAGATTTGAGCTTACAAAAAGGACTGCGCGAGTGGGACTTGGGCTTACTGTTTATAAAGCCGATAGTTGGTTCTTCGATATAGAATAGACTTAAATGTAAGCTCCGAATATGTGTGCCGTCTGTTATCAGTGGTTGTGGTCGTCCGGTCTCGATGGGCACTGTCTCATTTGGACGGAGAAGGATATTGGTGTATTGAGGGAAGAAGGGGAAAGAGTAGCGGTATCCTACAGCACAGGGTTGCATCCTTTGAACAATGCATCGAATAGTTTTACTCACCAGTAGCTAGTACAATTCGATCAAATCCTTTCAATGACTGCAGCAGCGAGGCACAAAAGTTCGAATTGCTGGATTTTTTTTTGTAACATGGAATAAGACGTACAGAACCATTAAACAACTCCAGTATGCCCGCCTGGATTCCTTGTCCCGAGTCAGGCAGTGGATGAAAAGACTTGATTTCCGGGATTATAGAAACGTTTTCAGGCACTCTGGATAAATGCATTTTTCGCGGTGCTGCATGGATGGACTCTGGGTGACGATGTAACAAGTTAGTAAAAGTGGGGAAACTGATTAGGAAGAGCATATCTAACCGTCACTTGACCTAACACTGAGAAATACCTTCCTTGCAACTCCATTGAGTTCCTCGGCAATCTCTGTGCCACTCACGGAGCCACCTATAATCAAGACACTCTGATTGTTAAATTCGTCTGGTCTGCGATATTGTCTGGAGTGAGTAATAAGATGAGGGAAGGATTGCGCCCATTGCTCCAGTCCTGGAATAAGTGGAGTGTTAGGGGCGTTGAACCGACCGGAGGCAACTACGATGGCGTCAAACTCCTCCTCCCACCAGCGTATCTTATATGAGTTGTTTCCGGTTTGGATGAATTGTCGTAGAAGAAGTGACCAGCCTGTTTCCTTTTGAGATTGAATGTTGTAACGTTTACTTACGCGCTCGACACGAGTATTGTAGGAGACATTAGGGTTGTTGTCGTTGCTGTTGAGTGAATGGTAAGAGGCAAAGGCTCGGACGTAGCGTTCGAGGTGAGAGCGGTTGATGTCTAGAAGGTGATATTTGTCAGTAACTCGTTGTTAGGGTGCGGTGCTATAGAATAGAGAGGATTGAGACGATTTACCGATGGGAGTGTGTTCTGGCCAAGGTAACTCTCTAAACTAAAGCCGAAACAGTAAGAGATCTTTCATTGGAGCCGGAAAACGTGAAAGAGTTCGGACCTCTTGGTTGGGCTGGAAGGAGTCAGCATATTCTGTCTGGGACGAAAGGAAGAAAAAAGCTTGAGCGCACCTTCGGCCCAGTGGCATTTAACCCATTCCAGATTGGCTTGGGTGATCTATGGTCTCTTTTCACTTCCAATACCATTTGCTCCTCAACATCATCGAAAATCTGTTCAAAAGGGAGTAGCACATTCTCTGGTGGGAGATGCGGTCGAAAGTCTGCTTCATATGAGGGTCCATTTGGTATAGGTGCATCCGGTGGTGTTTCGTCTTCGGTGTAATGCCAGTTACCGCCCGGCACAGAGTCGCGCTCAAATAAGCGAATTTGGTAGCCCAGACGGGCAAACTCACGGTAAGCTATTAGACCACTACGTCCAAAAGAGGTGAGAAGGAGCGGTGGGATGATGATAATGTTAAGAGCGCTATAGGGGTAGGAGATAAGTGCGTACCCCGCTCCAGCACCGATGATTGCGACTTTGTGAATTGGCCATTGAAATTCGTAGTAGGCGGACAACGATGTATCCTCTTCTCTTATTTTGTTAGAAATATCATCCTCGGAACAGTCCACGACGCAGAACGGTCGTTGAGAGGCACTATAAGTTGCGACGACGAGAAACAATGAGATAAATAGGACAGTAAAGTGCATCTTCGCAGGATACAGATGAAGATGAAGGAGGCTACCAATTCGTGATTCACCCTCTTTTTATTTTGATATTATACCCAGCACGCCGGAGCACGTCAGCATCGCCGCATTTGGCGCGAGCTAAAGTAGAGCTCAAACTTGAATTTTCACTGCTTGTGGGAGAAAGAGGTTAATCAGCAAGTTTAACAGAAATCAAAAAGTTAGCAGTAGCATCCTTGACTCACGTTCGGTCATACTCTGTTTAATGAAAGGTAGATTCTAGTACTTACACCAGAGACAGTTGTACGTGTATAGAAAACTACGGCCAGTTGGTGAACACCGTAGTGTACGTTGAATAAGGCGTTTGTGGTTCACAAACTACGTAGGGTTTTGTTTAAAACATTGAAATGATTTTGGTCAACAAAGGCAGCTCGTGCATGTTGGAAAGAGAGTTGACTCGCAAGGCAAACTTCGGAAGAATTTCGGAAGGAAGGTCACGGAACGGGAATTCTGTATGAAGCTAGACGACTCCCGTGCGGCTAGAAGTCCCAAAAATCATCAATTGAGTATTATAAGGCCTACAACAGTTTGCTAGATGCTGCTGGTGCTATTCTACTTTTGATCACCTTTACAATCCACAATGGCATGGCACTGATTCCGACAATGACAGCAACCTTCCAGGCAAAGCCAACAGTAACGACAAATGAAAGATCTAAGAGTTGATGAGAGTCAGAAGAACAGAAAGGACACTGGTGTGTGTTTGGACGAGATCGACATACCGAAATATTCAGGCAAAAATGCAATACTTATCACGTAGAAGAACAGAGTAACAACTTCGGATATGATCATGTATGTATGCCTAAAAATGAGATTGCGCCTCAGCGAAGGGGTGAAATCAGAGAAGAAAACATACCAAGTGGTTATCTCAAGTGCAACCATAATAAGCTCGTTCAACACCAACGCAGTAAAGGAAATCGACACAATATGCAAAAACTCGTTCTCGAAGAGAACAAGAGACATTATCATGATCGCTGCACCTTCAAAGGAAAAATGCTTAGCTCTTGCAAAAATTGAGAAAAACCGGCAAGCCTCACCCTGATACACACTTATCATCACCCACTCAAAAAAACTCTTATACCCCAACACCCTCCCTTTCACTAGCTCCTTATACAGCTCCGGATAAACCAGCGCCGTCTCCCGACTCACATCCCTGTCCAACACCAAGCTAAACACGGGCATCATAGTATACACCGTGGCATAGCCGACCATCAACCAGCCTTGATAGAGTGCAATCGGCGCGAAATAGAATATTGCGCTGAATACGGCTTGGATGATGGATATAATCAAACCACGGTGGATAACGAATTGAGCGAGGGTGGCAGAGCGTCGGTAGGATAGACGTCCGTGCCAAAGGAGGAGGGTAGAGAGGAAGCTGAATTGGGTGAGGGAGAAATCGGCGGCGAGGGAGGCTTGTCGTCCTTCTTTACCCACGATACCAACACCTAATATATGAGATAGTCAGCTGAAAGCCATCTGTAGGTAAGTGGTAGACTAAAACTCACCAACGTCAGCCGCTTGGATCATACTCACATCATTTCCTCCGTCACCGATACAGCACACCCGTTTTCCGGTATGTGCCCTGATCAGCCGTGCAATGTCAGCCTACCAGATTCATAGTCAAGTAATGAGTGAAGGGACAATAGATATATGAAGAGTACGACGACTAACACACCTTCTGCGTTGGAGAACACCGACAGGCCACCACTGCACTCAATTTTGTGGCAATCTCAACGAACTCATTCTTGAATAGGTTCAGGCAAAGCTGTAGTGATTCACCATCGATGACTAGACAGCAATCAAGTTTATTCTGGAGAAAGTCCAAGTGGGATTTCATTTCGTCCGATGTTTTCACTATTGATCAAAAAGACAATCAAAATGGAGTAGCGGGCACAGTGGAGTCGGCTACCTTTGGCAACCTCATGTATATACTGCCCCCTACCCACCATCTTTGTACTGATCGCGATACACCGCGCAGTCTCAACCTGCGGAAGTACATGGGGGTGTGAGCAAGGGTCGTCAGTGCCAAGTTGCATGAGAAGTTAAGCTAATTCTGACCTTATCGCCGGTCAGCATCCATACCTTTACACCCGCGTTCCTCATCAACTCCAACGTCGACCTAACTTCGTCCTGTAGCCTATCCTCCACACCTGTCAACCCAAGCAACTCCATATCCTTCTCTAAATACTCTTCAACCACCTTAGCTTGCGCTTCTGCCCTCGAAATTATCCCTGGGCCCGTCGCGCCCGTGGTCGTGGACGCGATATGATACGCTTTTTCGAATTCTGCATACGCTACTCCTGATAACCTCTTCCTCGCAACAACCAGCGTCCTCAGTCCCTCCCTCGCCATATTTCCCGTCTCCTCTTCCAACCAATCATTCCGCTGCACGATTCTCGCCATGACAACGTCAGCACCTTTGAGGAGGAAGTTGATTTCTCCGGTAGCGCAATCCCGGACGATGATACCCATGCGTTTGGATTCGGAGGTAAAGGGAAATAGGGAGAGAATGTCGAATGTGAGGAGATTTTCTGAGATTGTTTGGGATTGTGATGAGGATGTGGTAGCATCACCGGCTCTTAAGACCATTTTCGTACGATCGCGGTAGACCAAGGTTAATCCGATGCTTTGAGTCCAGCCAACGATTGCGACTTCATCTGGTGAGGAGGCTTGATATGTTACGGACCCGTCATCGTTTGTAACCGGCGTGACCTGGGAAAGATCATGAGCGCATTCAAGTATATTCATGTAAGGATTGATAAATTAGGAATGCTAACAGAAACAACGACGAAGATGATTCTCAGGGCAAGAATATCCCAAAACATAAATGCTAACAAACGACAATCCACTCACATTATGACATAGCGCCAGACTCTGAACCACGTCCTTTACTCTCGACGACATATCCCTCCTGCCTCTGCCTCCTCCTCCTCCTCCAGCTCCGCCAAGTCCACCCACAGAATGTGAACCCGTATGAGCCAACGCAACGCTGCTTCCGCGAATATGATTATGCTGACTGTGGTCATCTCCAGGACCTATATACACGAATGAGAACAGGCCAATGAATCCTATCTGCAGCATGAGAAGGGATAATGGGGATCGTACCGGAGTTCGATGAAGCAAACGCCAACGCGAGTTGCCTCCCCACCTCGTCCATCGTGTCTTGTCCATAAGACATCGTTCCCATGTGTAGCTTGCGCATTTCCATTTCTAGCGAAAGAGGGGATATAAAGAGTATTTCAGTTAACGGTACATTTGAAACGACGATTAGGTAGAAAAGCCAAAGAGAGACGGACTCACCGTTCCTCGTCAACGTTCCAGTTTTATCACTCAACAAATACTCCACTCTGCCTAACTCCTCTGGTAACGTGCTAGTCCGGACGATGGTGTTGGGGATTGTGGAGTCTGTCATAATTTGGCTCGAGTATAAGGATTTGCCGAGGTCGAGGTTTACGCGGAGACTATGGAGGAATTAGTCATGTTGCGTTTGAAAAAGCAGAAGGACGACCCAATGAAACAGAATGGTAGCAGAGATGCTTAGCAGAAAGAACTTAGAACTCACCTTATAGGAATGATACTACTGAACAAGATCAAGAATCGGAATATCGAAACCAAAGTATGACTGCTAAATACTCCTCCACGGAAACCATTGAGAGCAACGAGCACGACTGAGAGTATGAATGTTGTTGTGCAAAGAATCTGATTTAAAATAAGGTAAACACTACGTATGAGTTGTTCCGGTCGTGATTTGAATTTCAGAGAGAATTCACCTTAGCTAACCCATTGACCTCGACCTCTAACAACCCAACTTTTGTGCCTGCCTTGCTTGTGTTCATCACAGCACGAGTTTCAGTACCGGTATAAATGACGAAACCAATCACAGTGCCGGAGGATGCTAGGACCTGGAAGGGAGTGATCTTAAGCAGTACATTTGATAAAAGTAGAGAGCGAAACGTACTGTATTAGCCCACAAAGCATTCTCCGCCGTCAAGGGTGACACAATCGCTCCTCCACCAGTCCTCGTCCGACTGCTGGATTTGCTTGTCCGTTTCATAGGAACATCCGTCAGTGGATTATGTGATGGATGATGTGACAATAACGGTGACCTCTGCGTAGGTGTAAGCGAACCAGCTCCGTCCTCATCTTCATCGTCTCCAATAATATGTGTCTCGCCATCCTCCGGGAGCGTCGTCAATGGCCGGTTGAGCGTAAATGTTCCGATGAACGTATGTATATCCTTGGTCGGCGCGTCTGCGTAGATCTCCGCTTCACCACTGCCACCATGAGAAGAAGACCCTAAAGCAGCTACACCAGTTTCGCCCAAGCTCTGCGTCTCACCAACACTTATCCTCATCTTCCAATCCGTCTCTCCGTCCAACTGATCCGTTCTAACGAAGCACGTTCCTGAAGGATCGGAAGTCCATAGCAAGACCATGTCAGTTGGGACACGGTCATTCTTCTGGAGCCGGACTAGGTGACCGACAAGTAAGGAGGAAGAAGGAAGGGCGCGAGTAGAGAGGTGTGTTGGTATTTGAGAAGTGGTGTTGAACGGTAATGCAGAATTAGAGGTGGAAGATGATTGCGGACTTGGTGGATCGACCACGAGGTATTTCTGACCATTGGCCTCGCGATCACGAAGATTACGCTTGTAGTCGTCGTAAGCTTCCTTGCCAATAGTGATTGTCAGTACGAAAGCTAGAGGGGCAATATATGTCGCAATGAAGCCTTTAACATGTTGCATTTGATTCAGCATACAAGAAATAAGAGGAAAGCAATAAACGCACCGATCTTCAGAGCTGGTACAAACTGGCTTAATGCCACAAGCAAAAAGTATAAGTTGAAGAAGAACTTGAATTGTTCGTAAAGTACTATCGGAAAGAAGGTCATCAGAGAGTATTTCTGATTCCGTACTATATTCGCGGGAAATTTGTGTTGTAAGGAAGCATTAGGGCGGAAAGGAATTGTCCTGGAAGTATAAAGTGTTCCTTTGGGTTTAGAAGACTTCGTCGACTTTGATCGAGTGGGTGATACTTTGGTAGGAGGAGGTTTAGAGCTATCAGGTAGCATCATATGACCTCTGTCCTCGTCCATAGCCTCGCCTTCGCGCTCCTCTGCTTCTCCTTCTCGACTAGAATCCAGCAAGCCCACAGCCTCTTCGGGATCATCTACATATCTCTGCCTCGCTCCGGGTCTTCTTGCTCGATTGTTTCGACTGCGGTCGGCGTTAGCGACGGCTGCTACACGTGAAACACTCCTGTTCATCTCAATGATCCTGTTACGTCCAATGTCGTTGTCGTTCAGTGTAGGAGAAATATTATTCGGACTATTGACGTCTAAAGGTTGGTAACCGGCTTGTTTGTTGCGAAAGGAGCGAAGAGGTATATCAGGCATGTATATTGGTCTTTGCCCTCAGATTCATGCTCAGCGCGACGTCAATGCTGATGATGGTAGTTTAACGTTTAAGTTGCAGTCGTTTAGGCGCTTAGGTCCACACGTGATGATGGTCGTACACCCTAAGTTAGGGTTGTAGTATTCTTTTCGTATTGCATTGTACCGTCCTTTCCGCTAACAGAGCTACGTCAACGCCACTCACACTTTATCACTCTACTCCGTACTCAAAGCTCGCCGCTGACCAAGCGCCTTTTTCCTGAGCGCATACAATTCGTACTTGAGGGCCATTACCATCTGTCGCGTATGCAATGCCTACTAGTCCTGCGAAATTTCTTCAGCTTTGGCCCTTCATATCAATGGAAAGACTCATCGTCCACTGATTTATCGTCATCATTGACCCTTGAATTCTTTGGAGCAGAATTTTTCTACTTCCGGTGTGATTGCTTTGGTTGCAGTCATATATATTTGCATTATATATACAAAAGAGATCACATAGAATTCCCCTATCCCAGCACTTTACGACGCCTGAAGGCCAGCGTCAATCCCGATGCCAGCCAAGAGACGTCAGTAAGAAGGTGAGGAAGTACTAGTTGAACAACTCTTAATTCTGGAATTGAGCGACACCAGATTCGAAACACTGGTTTCTTGCCCTAGTTCCGGTATTGATTGGGTTACTTATTCAAAGTGTGAAGCTTAAGACTTGTCCGTTCAACTGACTTCCCAGTTGACCTGTCAAGAACAAACAGGAATTCTGGATACATATCTACTCGATATATTTCTAGAACCAGGTACGTCTATACTAAGTGAGTTTAGCGGGGTCAATAACTAATCCCTTGCTCCAAACCTTTTTCGGATCATACCTTGCCTTCAATTTGGACAATCGAGGTAGGTTGGTTCCAAAGACATCTTCAGCACTCTCATCACCTTGCGTGAGGTTGAGAAACCAACCCAAGTCCTTGCCAGACAGCTCAGTGTTCTTAGAGCGAACGAATGAAACAACGGAGGTAGCGAACTCCTGGGCAGCTTTGATAGAAATTGCCGTTGTAGAGCTGGATACCGTGCGGACTTGTATCAGCAGTATGGTTGCATCAAATGGGGATCTTAATGCTCACCGGCCTTGCACCGCCATCCAATAGTGTGGACTGCGAACAGGGAGCGCTGTATCCGCAGAACTAACTCCTGTGATGCTTCCCGGGTGTGTCAAGTCCCACAACACTGTAGACGCGCGAACATCTTCATTGCCTTCTGTGAATTCTACCCATTTTTCCCAGACAGTGAGCAGAAGTTCAGGGAAAAAGTCAGAGAAGAGTGTTCCCCGAATGACTAGAGATCTAGGTGCGGTTGAAAGAGCGACATCTGCAGAATGCGAAACTGCAAGCATATTCGGAACCTGTCCAATGTTGTAGAAGGAAGGATTTGCAGAACCTTCTCGAAAAGGCTTAAGGACCTCTTGGGATTTTGAGCCATCTTGGTCATGTAGAATTGTAGGTAGAATGACAATCGATGGCTGTTATTCAGTGGTTTTTGAATCAACCCTCGAGTTACAGACATAGGAATAAATACCTTGAAATGAGGCGCAGGGCGAGAGAAGCTCATCGTAAACCTTTCCTGCGGAGTCATTGTCCTTTTCCAGTCCTATATAATTGTAATAAGTATAATATAGATATAGTGAAATATCATTATTCGACACAGACCCCAATGATATTCAAAAGCTGGTCAAGTTCTGATCCAGGATATGAGATTATACCACACCCAATCGGCCCAACTGCAGAGTGTAGCTTAAACGTGATGTCCACCACAATGCCAAACTGCCCGCCGCCTCCTGCACGAGATGATCACATCATCTCTGAAGCAAGGAAAAAAATCAACAAATCCTACCACGAATCGCCCAGAACAAGTCTGGCTCCTCCTCTCGACTGGTCTTGACGATGCGTCCGTTAGCTAGAACGACTGTAGCACTGATCATATTATCTATTGCCAAGCCGTACTGCCCGCTAAGGGGACCATAACCACCTCCTAGAGTAAATCCTCCAACGCCCACAAACCACAGCGGAGAGCCAACCACATCGACATGCTCCCTCGCAGTTACTTCATATACATCTCCCCAAAGTGCACCACCTTGAACAGTAATATACTGCTTATCTTCGAAAATAGTGACTTTCTTTAGTTTGCCGAGGTCAATAACGACACCACCGTTTGAACTAGCCCATGTCGACGAGTGTGCTCCTCCCCCTTGACGGCTATTTCCAGAGGTGGGGACTGCGTTAGTGCATATGAGAGTATGGAAGAGATGTCCTCGTAGATAACGGGATAGACAACATATTTGGCAGGAAGGACTGAGAGATCAGAGTTGCGACGCAACGCGGCAGCATAGGCTTCACCAGACTCAACAGTTAGGATTTCGATTCCACCTTGGATAGCGAGCGTCTCCATGGTATCCCAGTGCTTTTATGCTTATGGCGAATGGTAGAAGTATAGGTGGAAACCGCAGGCATGCTTTTATACAAACTTGATGCTTGAGGAGGACAAAATCGTTTCGGGGTTTCGGACCTATCCTGGGAATGTGGAATTCACCAACTGGGGCACACGATCACCGGTTTTACTCCGAAGGCTCCTTCAAAACATCCCCGACCCATTTATCCTCGTATTTCGCTGTTCTCAGCAAATCATAGTATACGAAGCTAATGCGCCTCGTTTCGGATATTCTCAATTCTCAAGAGCCCAGAGCTTCCTGCTTACTGATTGAAGTTGGAAAGCCAGATTATGCTAAGGATGGATGGAGCCTTGAATTTGTCCTACTGCGAGTGCTGGTCCAGCCAGCCTTCTCTTCGTCAGAATGACTTTCTGTCGAAGTAGAATATTTGTTGCTGCACGAGATAGTTGTTACTGAGGGTTGCCGCCCGATCTAATTCGCGCAAACTAAAATCTGAAGATAGCCAGTTGAGAAAAAAGTAACCGTCTTTGCGTGGATGCTCATTTATGGTCATGAGATTTGGAGTCGCCTTGTGATTCCGAGTCTGGTCACTACGAGGGACTTCTATCACCGTATATGCTGGCATATGAACTTGGAAGGTCGCCTACTTCCAATTTTCTGTGGTTATATGCAATGGTTGCTGAATGGTGACGGAACGCTTTCGGGCATTCGCATTTGGCATTGGAAGTGTGACATGCAACGAAGATTTATACATACGAAGCCTTTCTTTCCTAACCAAGTTCAAGGAAGGTCTTTGGGCTGTTTTTTATGCCGCTGTCTTATTGACTACATAGGCTTCGATAGAATTACTCGCTCCTTGAGACGAGGTGACAGCCACGTACCAAGTTTGAACCGCAGTGAATTAACTTAAGTCACTCAATTATGACAAGGACCTGAGTCTGTGCGCAAACAGCATGAGTCTTCAGTAGAGAACATTGCAATTCGAATAGACATCAGCCACGAGTTGGTTTACCTTTGAAGCTTACCCGAGGACGAGATCAAATTCGGACCATCAGGAGAATGGATTGAAATAGGAGAAGTAGGAAGCCGTATCTATATAGAACAACTTGCGAGCAATTGTCTAGATTAGTTGCTATAACAGGTGATCAGGTTGAAAAGCGCGATAGCTGTGGTTAACAATAGGGGTCATGGGGAGCACAGAAGAATCACGTTGGTGGGAATGGCTATTAGGACATGGTTAGAAGCGTAAAATTTTCGTTCCTATGTGTCGTACTTTCAATTCGGTCGCGTGATTATTCCTACTCATCGAAATATATGGCTTAAGAGGCCGAGATAAGCCGTGGGAATTGTTACCGTTCCAATGTCAGCGTTCATGTACCTACTACCATCGATGTGGCCCCTACTCTATTCGACCAACGTCTACTTTCGCTGATAGCATCTCTGGGACTCTTGTTGGACTGCATGAGAGGAGAAGAAGAAGAAGAAAAGATAGCTCTACATGTTCTGAATGTCAAATAACGAACTTCAAAGTCTGCCTTGTACACGACCAGGTTCCAACTTCAACGCTAAAAATCTTCCCTCCTCTCTCACGCTTCTGCTGTGCATCCATTTGAATTCGATGGCTGACGTGATTATGTTCATTGGGACCACAAGCACGAATAAAATAAAATATTGCGTCAACTGTCAGAGATAGCTGACACACTTGTGCCGGACTTGTATCTGCAGGTAGAGATCCCTCTTTTATTCTGCTTGCGTTGCCGCCTTCCGCAAGTCTATTCAAAAGAAGTATTGACATTCTTATAATCGTGCGTTCGAAGACTCAGTTATGGCATATCAAGCTGATGATTTTATAGTGGTGATTATATTCAAGTTTGTAAACTCAGCCCTAGGTTGTTCAGGCCGCCATACCTGATCTGTGATCCTAGTGGGAGTTCATGGCGCAATTTCACCACCAAACGACGACACCTGGATCCTGAGTTAAAAAGACAGTCTTTTATCATATGTACGACGTGGTTAAGGTTTTCCCATTTTTCCCAAGCTCCGTATCAAGCTTTCGAACCGTTATGTCACAGCGACCATTGTCCCCGGTGAAGGTCGAGGACAGCGAGCAGGAACGAGTCGGATCGGATGACGTTAAAGTGAAAACCAACCCCACTGCGATTGAAGAAATGGGCGAGATTGAGGATGCAACCGAAATCAACAGCAGCCTCTTCGCGCTTTCTGATTCCGATAACCCTTTCTTTATCCCTAACCTGACCTACACACAATCTGAAGAATCCAAAGTCATTCGAATTCTCGACACGAGATTGTTTCCTTGGGTTCTCCTCACTACGTTCGTGCTGAATATGGATAGGACCAATTTGTCTAATGCTGTTTCGGACAATCTACCGGAGGACTTGGGGTTCACGACGGATACGGTGAACCTTGGGACGGCGATTTATTCGGTATTGTTCAGTCTCGCTTGCTTGAGTGGGGCGGTGGTTTGCAAAATCGTTCATCCGGCAAGATGCAAGTAGAATTATTTTTCTAGTAGATCATATACTAATTTATAATGGACTTTCTTAGGGATTCCGATTTCGATGTTCTGCTGGGGACTCGTTACAATGGCACATGCATTGATTCAGAACAAAGGTGGCTTCTTGACTGGTGTGTACCTTCTATGAGTCCTAGTATAAGAACATAAGAACTTAGAACTCTACTCTTCTAGTTCGTTGCAGTGAGTTGTACCTCTTCACCATAACCTTATTCGACATAACCGATTATGTTTTCCTTTGACAGTGATAGCTGTTACCGAAGGCGGAGTCATCCCAGCTACACTAATCTACCTAGGCTCCTTCTACCGTAGTACCGAGTTAGCCACACGACTTGCGTGGTTCTGGGGTGTACAGACCATTGCCAGCGCCGTTAGTGGGCTTTTGGCGAGTGGGCTGTTGCAACTACAGGGTGTGTCGGGACTAGAAGGATGGAAATGGTTATTTTTGGTAGATGGAATAATCACGGTGGTTGTTTCTGTGCTTACATGGTATGTGTCTTTCTTTCCCGAATTCTAGATCTGTTGTTTGAGGTCGAGTTGAGGTTACGTTGGCTTGTGCTTGAACCATTGTCTTGTTTTACAGGTTCTATCTTCCCAGGAACGCGATGTTGACAAAAGGCGGCATTCGTGGATTGAAACCCTGGTTTGATGCAAGACAAGTTCAGATAGCCGTTACGAGGATTGTGAGAGATGATCCTTCAAAGCGTCTTTACGAGTGAGTATCTATCTTACTTGAAAGCTCAGCTGCCCTCTTAGTTACCGCAAAACTGTACAGGCAACGCGTACATTGGGCAGACATCAAAGACGCTGCGACTGATCTTGGTCTATGGGGTCATCTTTTGATTACTGCTGTCGGACTTACACCCACGAGTCCGTTAAGCGTATGTAAGTCGACCGATGTTGCATACCTCCCTAAGTCTTATGCTAATGAATGGATACTTCCATCGAACTTCGAAGACCTTCCGTCTGTCATCAAAACATTCGATTTTTCGGTATTCGTAGCCAACGCTCTGACGGCGCCTCCGTATATCCTTCAGTGTTGTACGACAGTTTTGTTCATTTGGCATTCGGATAGGGTTGGAGAGAGGGGTTTCCATGGAGCTTTTGGAGGTAAGTTGCCAATACTTTTGTTCATCGCGTTCTTTCGAATATATATATATACGTTATAAGATGGGGATATAAGCTGACTACACGCTTGTGTATCCCTGTAGCTACCTGGCAACTCGTCGGATGGATATTGCTTCGTTGTTTACCTTCTGATACGAGCAAAGGGGTGAGGTAAGTGTTTTTCTCTGAGTGTACAATCTATTTCACCTCACCGCGATTATTGTGTTCAGATATTTTGCTGCGCTCATCGTTGCTTGCTGGCCATACACACATCCTTTGAATATTGCATGGATGTCTGAGAATACTGGGTAAGATCATGTTTTTGCTATTCAAGTGTATACTTACACACCTTTAATATAGGAGCATCGGAAAACGAACCTTGGCCTCCGGCTGTGTCATTTTCGCAGCTAACATCTACGGTGTATGGGGATCCCAAATATATCGAGCAAAGGATGCTCCGGACTATCATACAGGGAACACGATAAATATTGTGTTCGCTGCGACTGCTGTATGTCTATGGTTTGTCCAAAAGTCGTATTATAAATGGAAGAATGCGAAGAACGAGAGGATCAGCGGGAGACTGAGTGGGGTAGAACAAAAGAGAGAAGAATTGTCTGCGGAGGAGAAAGGGAATAAGAGTGTGTTGTTTAGGTTTACGACGTGACGGAGGAAGCAAAAAGAAACAGATTTTGTAAATTAAAAAAGATGCAATCGACGCCAGCAGGATTTGAACCTGCGCCCTCAAAGAGGAACAGATAAGAACAATTCGAATCTGTCGCCGTAACCACTTGGCTATAGCGCCCTTGAATAAATGAGTATGCGTGATTAAGCTACAATATAAAAATCACGGTGACGGTCCGAGGCTCTTTTGCCAAACTGCTTTTCTAATTTCTTTGTCATCAATTTTCGTCGACCCAAGACTCTTCTCAACACCGGTGATTAACCAGTGGTGAGGCTTAGAAATGCCCGCTAGTCGTAATACACCAGCCCCGGCCCCCAAACAACGCAACAACCCAGCCAAGTTTCCATTGGGAAAAAGCCGATGACCTACAATCAGACCCAACAAGCTCAACAACAGGCTCAGCATCAACACGGACAACCGGGACAAACGGGACAACCTCGCTCAGCACGGGCAGCATCCAAGGCACCGATGAATCCCAACCAGAAGCAGGCTTATTCGAATCATCATCCGAGTGGCGGAAATTCAAATACTTCCAGTACTAATTCCAAAGGTCGTCCACCAGGGACCAGTTCAACTGCGAATGGCACGAAGGACACTGTGGCCAACAAGAGCAAGATTTGGTCGACTAGTATAAATGAAGAACGCGAAAGAATCAAAGAGTTTTGGTTGGGCCTCGGAGAGGAGGAACGACGGAATTTGGTCAAGATAGAGAAAGATATGGTGTTGAGGAAGATGAAGGAACAACAAAAGCATTCTTGTAGTTGTGCTGTTTGTGGTAGAAAACGGTGAGAGCCCTTTTTTTACAGAAAAATACAAAGAAAGTAGGACTGATATCTGGTTTAGTAACGCGATAGAGGAAGAACTCGAAGTGCTTTACGATGCCTACTACGACGAATTAGAACAATACGCTAACTATCAGCAGCGATACGTTTCTTCTGGTGGCACTATTCCTCCTCCGCCCGGACCTGGTCCATTTCCTGGTTCTGTCGAACTCGACAAAAATGGTGCAGTCATCGGCCATCCCGGACATCCGCAACATGTAGCCGGTCGTAATCATCGACCCAACGTCAACGCCAAAGTCGGACGAGGTGGCAAAGACAACATTGCTATCAACGGTCGAGGCAAACAAGTCAAACACCCACCGCCTGAATCTGAATTTGACGACGCTGACGACGACCCTAATGCTGACCCCGATGCTGATCTCGATGAGGATGAGTACGAGGAAGAGGATGAGGACGGTGATGATTACGAAGATGATGAAGAGGAAGATGAAGATGAAGATCCTGATCCTGATCCTGACGAAGAAGACCTCAGTCCGAATCCAAATTTACCTGCGCGACCAGGAGTCAATGGTGTTGGCGGCGGTCGAGGGAGGGGAGCGCTTGTTCGAGCAACGGCTCCACAATCGGGTGTCGATGCAGGCGAGGGAAGAGGAAGAGGTCGTGGAGCCGAGTCACCGTTGAACGCGACCAAAAATCAAGGCAGAAATGGATTATTCAATCTGGGAAGTAGTCTGACTGTCACAGGTGAGTGTAAATTTCAGCAATTCTCAATTCTTAATTTCTTTCTCTTTCTGCTTTCCTCGATCGAGCTTTGTGATTTTTATCAGATGATCGATGAAGTTTTTGATGGTCGTGTGCCGCGGCTAAACATCAATTCTGCTCTTTATTCTTTCATGTTCATTCTCATATACTCTACCTCTCGACGATACTCTTGTTATAATTCTTACTACTTTTTCCCTTTCTTTCCCTGCATCTTCACTTTCTCATCGTCATGCTCATCTTTATCTGCTTCTCCGTACCCTCAACTCACTCACATCAATCAAACTCTCTTCACAGGCCCAGGTAATATTCTAACCGTCGCCGATGATCTTCTCGATAACAATGGTCAAAAGTTCATTGAGATGATGGAACAGCTTGCAGAACGGAGGATGCAACGTGAGGAGGAGGCTGTGGGTGACCTAGAAGACGACTCGGAAGACGACGAAGATGAGGACGATGAAGATGGCGGAGAAGATGAGTCGAATTTGGGGTCAGAGGATGATGACGAGGATTTAGATAGAAGGAGGAGGCGAAGGAGGCAGAGAGATGTTGAAGATGAAGGAAGTGAGGATGAAGACGAGGAGGATGAGGAAGAGGAAGATGAGGATGAGGATGATGAGGAAGAGGAGGTGAGTCTCATTTCCTTTGTGTATCCTGTGTTACGTCTCGTCCTTTTGCCTCGTTCGCTGATTGGCCTTTAATCTTCTTTACTTGCTTGCAGGTGATGACGGAAGAACAGAAAATGGAGGAAGGCAAACGCATGTTCAGCGTCTTCGCTGCACGCATGTTCGAGCGGAGGGTGTGGACCGCATATCGTGAGAAGGTATATATATATATTCGATCTCACCCTTTCACTCTACATCTCATGCTCGCTCATAGGTCGCCCAGATGCTTCAATCACAACTCTTGCGCGAGCTAGAAGATGAAGACAAGATCAAAAAAGAACGCGAGGCCAAAAAGCAGGACGCGAACCAGAAGAAAAAGGACAAGAAAAGGTACATTGTTTTCAGGGTCAGCTTTTCAATATAAACTGATCGTTCCTCATTCATAGACAACAGAAGCTTGCCAAGGAGGAGGGAAAAGCTCGCCGGGATGCTGAAAAACTCGCTTCCGAAAATGCTCTGAAAGCCCAACAGGCAGCTCTGGAGGAAGAACAGCGTAAGAAGCGAGAAGAAGAACGTGTGAAGCGGGAAGCACTTCGAAAAGCTCAGGAACTCGAGAAAGCGAAGAAGGATGAGGAAAAGAGGAAGAGAAAAGATGAGGAGCGAAGGAAACGAATGGAGTTGGAGAAAGAAAGGGAGAAGGAGAGAGAGAGGAAGAGGAAGGAAGCAAAGGAAAGGGAAGCAAGAGAGGCTAAGGAAGCTAAAGAGAGAGCGGCTGCGGTGGCTCTGGAGAAGGAAAAGAAGGATAGAGAGGAACGGGAAAGGAAGGAAAAAGAAGAGAAAGAGAGAAAGGCTAAAGAGGAGAAGGAGAAGGCTGCTGAGAGAGAGCGAATGGAAAAGGAACGTGAGCGTAAAGAGAAAGAGGCTCGAGAAAAGAAAGAGAAAGAGGAGCGTGAGCGTGAAGCTAGGGAGAAGAAAGTTGCTGCAGCTGCAGCAGTCAACCCCAGACGCTCTATATCTGGTTCTGGACCTCAATCTCCCCGTGCTTCTGGTTCAGGATCGACTTCACCCCCAAGATCTGCTCTGAATGGGATCTCGAAGAAGACTGCAAACGCTGCGGGGAAACCGTCGCCAGTTATACTTTCGGTTTCTGCTCCGTCTGCCTCTACGCTCATCCCTGCTGCTTTTTCTGCTCCTGTGTCAATCCCGGTACGAACACCTCACCCTCCTCATCATGGACAGCTAGGACAAACCCAATTCCAGCAACAGCCTGTTGTCGGAGGTTCTCAGCAGAACCACCTTCCTCAGCCACGTCCCCTGGTTGCACATATGCCATCTTCGATGTCGTCGGGTCCTTCGACGCCTATCACGCCTCTCCATCACATGCACATGGGCCCTCCGCAAACGCCAATGTTCGGACAACCTCCCAACATGGGATTGCCTCATCAGGCGACCGGTATCTCCCCACGAATGCAGCACGGACCTTTTTCCCCTTCTCCGTTCGGTTCTTTTGCTCCAATGCAGCAGCAACCGCAGCAACCGCCACACAGTGGACCTGCTGGTCCTCCTCCTGGTCATAGTCTTGCCCCCTCAGCTCTACCCAGAGGTTTCACTGGTTCGCATCCAAATGGACCCAGTCCTTTCGATCCCACTGCCTTTAACCGAGGAATGCCTGGCGCACCACCACCTGCGCCGATTGGTCCTCCACCAAAGCTGAATACATTACCCACCTCTGCCTCTGTTTCCAGTGCCCTCGCTCCAGGTTCATCCCCCATTCAAGCGAACACGCCTCGACGGATGTCGGTCAACTATCCCGACTCTGGCCTTGGGCCGATAACTCGACCTGCCCCAATTGGCCCCCCTGCTCCAATTGGTTCTGGAGCGCCCATTATGGCGATCGCACCTATCGCTCGACCCTCAGCAATCAATTCATCCTCGACGTCGACATTGGAAAGCGCTAATAATATCAATCATGCAGGACCGAGTCATTCTTTGCCTTCCTCAGGCTCAGGCTCTCCTGTGCGTAATAGCCCGCGTCCTCGTCGGAGCTCGAGTCCCAAAGGAGTGTTAGGCTCTAGTGCGCTCGCGGCAGACGACGATGAGGTCGTTCCGGTCAACAAAGGGAGGAGACCGGGGAATATGAATGTCGGACAGGGATGGGGTCCTGCTAGTCCATCCAGGGGGACCAGTGTGATAGGCAGCGGGGCGATTGGTGGAGATAGAGGACCTTGGGGTCCTCCTCCTCCTGGTGTTGGTATGAGCATACACAACCCTCATGTGTCTCCTATAGGAGGTTTTGGTGTCGGTGCGCCTCGTTCGGCGGGTCTTTGGGGACCTGGCCTCGTGCAAGGCGCTTCCGAGTGGCATCCATACCAAAACTCATTTATGGGTCAGGCTCAAGCTCCGTTGCATACTGGCGCTTCTAATGCTACTCCACCTCCTCAGTCTGGGAATTGAGCTGATCGATAGGTTCTTTCTCTTCACTGGACACTGAGTTTTGTGTAGTGTTGTTAAGAAGCGAGACTGAGTTCACTCCTTTTTCTTTCTTTTACAAGCTCTTCGCTCTCCGTGCCCTTGAACCTATTGCTTATGTTTTTCTCTTTTCCGTCAAATCGCGCCATTGTTTGCTTTCCTCCTCTTATTCAATCATCCGTTACATGCTCCACAAATTGTATCAAGCTTTATCCCTTTTCAGTACCGTACTTTGCTTCTCCCATCTGCCTGGTACTCAATCACATTGTCCAAGTTTTTTTTGTCCTCCATACACACTAACTCTGCACATTACTTATAATGGCTCTCTCATCATGAAGACATTCTCTTGCCTCCATTCAGTTGAAAACAAGAGACAACGTTGAAAATGTAATAATGATTAGATCACTGCAACATCTGTTTATGGATCCGGAGGCCAGTCGCAGTGTAATTTATATCGAGGTTGATATATTCTACCCAATCGCCGAGACTTGTCAGGATGAATGAGCTAGAACTCAAAATGCAAGGGGGAAAATCATCGAAGGCTTTGTCGAACTGACAAGAAAAATATATCCAAAATCAACACGCCACTTGCAGCCGGAAATTCGCTATGTGTATCCTCAAGATGCTCCGCATTATGTATCAGTAAATTAAGTACGGCCTTCTTCGATTCAAGCTCTCTTGCAATACTATCGAAGTCAAGATTTGAGCAGTGATGTACGGTTGAGTTTCCAAAGGAGTAATGAATATTAGTACCAAATAATTATTTAACAGACTAGTCCTTCAAGCTTCAGAAGCGTCCTTTTCTTTCCAATGTAATGATTTCGTCGGCTCCCACTACGATGCAAATTTCATGATGTAAAAATGTGTGGGTGAGCCATTGGGGAAGGACACTAAAACTCACGTTGACCATACACCAATATGGAACGCCTGTCAGTTCGATGCGTTCAAGATTATTTTTTGAAGGTGCTATTCCTTGCGAACCAACTCTTTGAACTCCAATCATTGTCTGGGGTTCCATTAACTGTGACCAGAAATATAGCATCAGTATCATTTATATGCAAGATGGAACTAAAGAAGATTCACCTCGTATCCTAGATGCATATAGCGATCTCTTGCTCTCGAAGATGACGCATCCAATGTGATAGGGATCCCAGGCGTAACACTATGCGCATAAGCAAACCCTTCACGCATAAGTGTGGACATAAGACCTGGATGACCCCATAAGTCACTGTTAAAGGGGGGGGAATTCTGGAATAGCGACTGCAGAAAAATAGCTCACCTCGACCTTCATACTGTTTGGAACTGAACATGAGTTGAAGGTACCAAGAATCTGACTCGAGAAGAGTTTTCCTTTTGTTCCGCCTTCCTTTGCTCACCTCCGAAACTGGGATTCCCATCGCCTTTGCGGTGAATGTACGTTCGAAGACACTATGTGTAATAGAAGTGTACTCTTCCGACACGCGCTTTGCATGGATCAAAATCCAACAAAAAATAAAGGAGATAATTTGGGGTGTACCATAAAGCCTCTGAATCCCCAATTTCTTATACATCTTAATACACCACTCCTCAGTGCATTGAATACCTTGATTCGCTTTCCAGGTGGATACCAGCATGCCGCTGCAGCGATTTTAGTCTCTCCGGAGCTCGATTCTGTTGGTAGCGCTACTACCGCCCGTCCACCACCAATCATGCAAGCTTTGAACAGGAAGTAATAGAGATCATATAAGGCGCGGAGATCAGCTTTGCTTGTTATTGACATTGGCTGGGAAATGATGATAGGTTAACCGTTAGGTTTGAAATCGAATATTCAGATGACGGACCTTTGTAGCACTAGAAAGATAGTGAGCCATGGTATCGTTGATGAATGCTTCGGCTGCTACCCATCCTATAGCTTCAAGTTCGTCTAGTCGAGCTTCACGTATCATGAATGCTTCGGTCCCTTTTGTGACAGTGAAAGGTGCTACATCTAAAGATGTTGACTGACGCAGCATTTTGACGATGTCAGGGAAACTTGACGAAGGGCTTCAGGTTTGGGTGAAAGTTCCCTACACCTTTCAGAAATCGGATCCATGGTTATAAGTAGGAAAAGAGTATATAGATGAGTCAAAGGCACTGATGTTTCACGGATGCACGGTAAAATCAACAAATGAGTTGCGTGTGTGTACTCTAGTCGTATGTAGTACAGCCATGAATATTAACTAACATAGGGGATAGAAGTGTGAAACCCGTAAACATACAGAAAGCGAACTATGAGTTATACAGATGGGATGGGTAGAAAAATATAGCAAATACGAAAAGTGTATGTTCGTACACATTAAATGTGCAATTTGCATGATAGAATGGGAGAGACGTTAGGCATGATGTACAATGAAAGGCGAAGAAAAACACGACAGAAGCAAGTAAGCGAAATAAAAAAACAAGCATAGCAAAGGTTCGAATCACACGAACAAATCAAGGTCCACTTTCAATTATGTTCCCGATAGCGAGAGGATTTTTCTTGGTCCCTCTCTCGTCTCTATCCCTGTCCCTAGAGTCCCCAAGTCTCTCCTTGTCACGATCCAGATGGCTCATCCTATCATCCCTTTCCCTCTCCCTATCTCTCCCACTATAACCAACATCTCTTTCTCTGTCCCTTCCTCTGTCCCGATCTCTCTCTCTCCCCGTGGTCGAGATATTCGCAACACCAGGCGCAGACCGCTCTTTACCCTCGTCCCTAGAGGAACGGCTGCTGCTTCGAAGTTGAATGATATTAGGATACATACCAGAAGCGTCATTTCCACTGCTCGGTTGTCTCATTGGCGCAAGTTGTATTCGATCTCCCGAACTTCCCAGTTGCACACCAACATTAGAGTATGTAGCTGACGATGCAGTTGTAGTGCCAGGGTACGCCGATGGCAAAGGTGCAGTATCCCAAGAAACAGGTGTGCCAGTTGAAGGTGCGGTATTAGCCCCCCACATATCTGGTCCGACTGCCCCATTATTTCCGGAAAAGCCGACAACGCCAGGAGTATTGGGCAGTGACCCATTACCACCATTGCCATTTCCATTTCCATTACCATACGCCATATATCCGTAAGGCGGAGGATATGGCGCCGGAGGACCCAGATGATGTTGCGAATGCTGAGAGTATTGCGGATGATGAGGCGGAGGAGGTGGAAGTTGACTTGGGTAACCATACTGCTGCGATTGAGGTGGCTGGAATGCACGTGGACTTCCTGGTCTCGGAGGTCCAGGCGGTGGTTGAGAAGGATATGAACTTGATCCATAATCTGCATAACCACCACCGGTAGTGCCATTGGGCGGCGTTGTGGACTGTTGTCCAGGCTGTCCAGGCCCAAGCAAAGGCGGTGCCCCTACTATGGGGGCCGCGCCAATAGCACCGGGAGATGGAGTACCGACTGTACCTCCATAGCTACCAGCCTGGAAAGGATTTTGTTGCACTGGTGCACCTGGCTGTTGTTGTGCTGGGTCATAATAGCCATAGGGAGCAGGCGCGTAAGGTGGATAAATATGTTGAGCCTGGGGCTGAGGCTGAAGTGGTTGTCCATATTCATAGGGTCTGACCTGTGCAGGCGGGGGAGGAGGATAACCATATCCTGGTTGCTGATACTGCAGCTGTTGCATTGTCATTGGCTGCTGATATTGTTCCTGTGAGACGAGTTGCTGATGTTGACTAGAACTCACACCCCAAGCGGGATACCCTGCATATCCTTGAGGTGTATGCGGAGGCATCGTCGGTGGGGGTGGTCCCGGATTATAGGAAGCATGTGGCGGAGCCGAATAACTATATTGTGGATGCGTAGGCATAGGCGGCTGGCGAAAAGCACCGTAAGGAGTTGGACCAGGATGGGAATGAGAATGCGGAGGAGGAGGAGGCAATGGGTGATGCGTTGTTTGCTGTTGTGAAGGATGTGGATATTGAGCTGGATTTCCGGGATGACGGGGAGGTAACGAGGTCAATTGAGCCTGTACACCATAAACCGGAGGACCGGGTATAGGAGGCTGATGCGCATATGGCTGCTCATATGGAACATGTTGATGTTGGGATCCAGAAGAACTAACATTTGGACCTCCACCAGGGGAGCCTGAACCTTGCACCGATGTATCCGAAATACTCGCGTCTACTATAGCACCAGCGATACCAGACGGTGCCGAATTGCCATTCGTCGTTGTGGAGGTCGATGACTCAACTGTCGCTCCCGGCGGGGGTGGAATACGACCGATGTTTGGACCTGAAGAGTCCGGGACAGTGGGAGTTGCTGTTCCGCTTCGCGATACACCAATAGTATTATTTGGTGCGCCTGGAGCAATGATAGCTCCAGGAGGCGGAGGGATTCTCACTCCTGGAGGCAGGCCTCCTATCGAAGCTCCGTTAAGCGATGGATCGATAATTGGAGCGGGAACACCAGAACTTCCCATTACAGCAGGATTGGATGCCGCTGTAGGATTGGAGGCGGCCGATGCAGAATTAGAGGCAGAAGAGGCTGCCGACAAAGGAGGATGAGGCGCAGGAGCCCAAGGAGCAGGAGCTATGGGTTGATGATGATATTGAGGTTGCGAATAGCTGTCTGTTCGAGCTCGTTTTTGTTCTCGACGGATGGAGGACGGAGTGGGATTGGATATAGACGTCGAGGAAGGCTTTGAACGAAGTTTTGGCGAATCCTTGCCTTTACGTCGTTCTTCTCCGTCTCTGTCCTTTGTTACACTCTCTCGGGTACTACCGCTGCGCCCTCGACCAAGAGTAAAGCGACTACCGGAGGACGAGGTTGGCCGTCCTTCGTTACGTTCCACATCATTGTCACTCTGATCATCATCCCCGTCACCGCGGAGCGCATCGTCGATATCCATCCTCATTGCGGACTCTGATCCTTCAGAGATATCCCCGCTCCCGACAGAGTCAGAAGGACCACCTTGGTCGGTCCTCCCATCATCATCATCCTCATCAGTCACTGTGCCTCTGGTTCCTCGTGGGCTTTCGCTCCTTCGACCTTCACCTCTTGACTCGGGTATATTGACAGTACTGGTGCCATTGGAACCAACATTGGCATCGGTCCATCCAGGTTGAGCTTCTCGCGGCAAGGGCTGCAATGGCCCACTAGCGGGTATACTGCCCTGCGGGGGTGCAAGAGGATGGAATTGGTGCTGATAGGAAATCTGAGGAGGATGTGGAAGCGGGAACGAAGCATAGGTATGTTGGTGCTGTTGAGAAGGAGGATGGGTGTTATGGCCCATGTCGCTGAATCCCTGGGCAGGTACAGTAGATGTCGACGATCTACTGAAGTGACTAGTAGAAACTCCAGGGGTGCTGCTATATTGAGATTGAACACCGAAAGCATTCTGACCCAGAGACATGTTGGCGTTGTTACCCCTCACAGACATTGGTTGGGGATCCAATAGAGCTGTGACTGGACGTTTTCGGACACGTATGTCTTTGCGAATGCGAATCTTGATGCCCTGGTCTGCAAGAGAGCAGGAGAGAGGGGTGGATTCTGGGCAGAATGATGAGATACACGATCATGACAGTACCTTCTACCTAGGGATGACGAACATAGATCTCACCTTCCATTCCAGGGAACTTTTTGGCTGTATAAACGTAGAAGGGAGTGGAGAAGATTGATTTGCAATGGCGGACATTGCTCCTACACAAAGAAAGTGGATCGTTGTTAGTTATCGTCGGACAATGTACGGACTAGTTATTCATAGGAGTACGATGTCTAGTTACCGTACAGAGTATAAAAGATGGAGTGGATATACATGAAGCTTCAAGAAACGTACCCAACCACCTCATACAGGCTAAGCTTCAGCCTATAGCTTCCTTCTGTTCGGACACTGAGATCGGGAAAGACGAAAAAGCCAGCGTCTTCATTCGCGTGTTGAGGATCTTTCAAATGATAAAGAGAAGAAACAACGGAGCCAGTTGTACAGCGCGTGCGACCGTCCTAGAGATGTAGGTAAGATGACACGTATATTATAATTTAACATAAGTCTACCTTTAACCAATGGAGTTCGGTGTCATCGTCTGGTTTTGCCAAACATGCAAACATAAAATAGTAAGGGTTCTGTAGGTAAGACTGGGCGTATGAGGTTGCAGCTGCAGAAGGCGTGGGTGTAGCAGAATTGCCATCACGGTCAATACTGGCGGTGCTAGCATCTGAGGCAGAAGATGCATCTCGAGTAGTTGCCGTAGACAAGCTAGGCGCAGGAGAACTGGCGATGGTTGTAGAAGGGCTGATAGCAGTAGGAGAGCTTGGCCTTGGAATTTGACGTCCGCTTAGATTGCTGGTAGGATTTGACCGTTGTAAAGGGTCTATCACTCGTAGCTGAACGATTGGGGGAGGATCTATTGGTCGACGGTCCGCTGAGAATAGATGAAGGTTAAGATACTTGATTAGCAACGAACTAGTAAACAACGAACCTTTTCCGCCGACACCACACATCCGCGCCTGCTTAGGCTCCTGCCTAACAGTGAGCTCGTACTCTCTGCGATTATACAAGCCGATGAATTCAGCGTATGGATTTTCATGTAGATGCATCAACATTATGGTTGATTAGAAAAGCCGTCGAAAGATTGGTTGCATTGGAGATAAATTGTCAGTAAACGAGAAAAAAAGTACGACTCTGGCCAAAGACATCATTGGATGTTCAGGACCCAAAGACAAGGATCCGAAAATGTTCCCATAGTGAAAAGATATAAGTGAACAGAAAATACTTACAGCCGGTCCCGATAACTATCGAAAGGATATGGTACAGGGGGGGCGTTTGGTATTACACCCACAGCCGACGAAGACGACGACGACGACGAGGAGCTCATCTTGAAGTCTTCCAGGGATCCTCGCCAAAGCTTCCAGCGATGGAAGTCGTAACAAAATCAAAAAATGTAGAACAGAAACGTGAATGTATGGAGAAAAGGTGTTGCTCTCACGGAACAGACCTGCCTCTTTCGTTTAAATCTTCACACAGACGCGGCCATCGAAGTTCCATTGTGCTGGTTTGAACTATTCAACACTTTTTTTGAAGCTTTAAACGCTTTACTTCTTGCGCAATTACAACTGCAAGCCTATTGATACCACTGGTAGACGTTGTGCAGACCCTTCACCCTACCATCAGAACATACTACGTACGCTCTATCTCCTTAATCCAACGCGACATCGTTAATATCCTCAAATATCTATGATACTCATTATCTTTATTGCACAGAAGCTGATAAAGGCTTCTTGCGAAGAGCGTCCCGATGTTATGGCTCTCTGGAGTCTGGCTACATGGTCCGGCTTTCCCCGAATGCGGAAAACCGATTTCCGCTCCATGTTATTTCAGCGCTCAGCTCTGGAACCTTGACATATCCAGCAACTCGGACCCAAACTTTGTTCCCCGAGCTTCAGGCTCTCTCGGACATTGACATCAAGTAGAGATTAATCTGTTCAGATTCAGTCCAAATTCATTCGTATGGGGAAAACCCCAGTATCGGCTCATTTCACGGTTTGGCTCTGTGAACGAGCCTTTTCTCAAACGATCTTGACCTGTAACTATTCCCTCTAGTGACTTTGCAGACTCGTACTTGATAGTCCTGAGCCTGAGGCTTGGGTCATTAAGAGTGTTCCTCAATCTTTCTTGACAACTGTCGAAGCTTCAGTAAGATCGATTTGCTGAAGCGCCTGACCTTCCAACCTCCCTTGTCTAGCCTTGTCTTCAGGTACTTCCTTTCTTCACCCTTAAATACCATAGGTGTGCCTTGAGTTCGATTCTTACTGTCTGGAACCCTCGTTCCTCATGTCTGCTAATTTACTATATTCGGGATTCGGAACAACTTGGTCCTCAAGCCTCCCAATCATGTTGTTTCTAATATATCTCAGCGATCTTCTTTTCAGCCAGACCACCTCGTCGTTGAAGATCTCAAATATCATCAGAACTGCCTTCAATGTGTTGAAGCCTCAAAGAAACTCGAGTATCATAGTGAATGTCTGGCTGCCAATCCATGGCCACTGAAAGACAGGCACTATTGCTTGATAGCTGAACGTTGAGTAGCAAACAGGTTACCTGCCTCTGCTTTCTGGAACATGTTGACATCCCCGAGTATACCAGGCCGTTAAATATGATGACACAATGGACAGAGTTCTCAAATTAAAATTTCAAACACCTGCAATACACTTTTATTCCTTAATTTCCGGATAAACCATAAATCCATAAATAAGTACACTGCAAGTGCGGCAGAGAACACAATTATTTCCTGCATGATGGTCGGAAGCATCTTTGACTCGACAAATTTGCGATCCTCAATAGATGTTGGCGGACACAGAGGATCTGTGGCTGGCCAGCTCTCAACTCGGAGCAGCAAAATGAATGAATGAACAAAAAGAATTGCAGTCAAACCTTATCAGTTACAGAGTCAAGTCATCTGGAATGACTTGACCGAATACACAAAACCATTGTGCATTGAAACTTCAAAATGTACAGTGGCGCCGTTAACGCGTTGGCTGCAAGATGGGGAAGTCAAAAGCCTTTATGACAGAAAGAAGATCTATCGCACCATGAGGATATATTATTGGCCCGCATTCAACAGCGTAGAAATCATAAACATGACTACAGACTTACATACGCTCAAAGGATTCTTAGCGTAAGCCCAACGGCAGTAATGAGGAGATGTGAGTTGCAAATAGGCTACGACAAATCGAAGGGACAAGACCCTGTAGAGGAGCGAACGACTTGGAGTTAAGTATATCCCTTCTCAACAAGACGCTTCAAAGAAATCTGATCCCGAATCATCCTGAACGATTTGTGTGACCGCAAAAAAAATCCATCCTTGGTTGAAACAAGGTTTCAGTTTATGAATCTCTCCGTGACATGCTTTGGAAGTAGAACCTGAACCTACAGTCCGATTTCATCAAACCTTGACAAACTCTGATGGTGCACATTAAATGAGCACTACAACCACCATGTTAATCAACCCGTGCTCAAGGGGTAGCCATTTCCATTCTCTGAACATCTGATATGGGACGCATTTGTCCGGTTTGCAGTGTGTAGTGAGTGAGTAGAACCCAAAAAAAACGATCGCATATAGAAAATTCTGAACAGCTTTCGATTACTGGGACACTTGCTAGGTGAGGCTGGTGATAAAATTGGAGAGTACTGAGATGCTGGTCGGGTTGTGTCTTCAATGGAGTAACTGTATAAAGTGCCGGCCATCCAAGCCACGCACTGCGATTGTTTGCATTCAGTTACTCGCCTCCCTCGAGCTTCGAGTTTGTTGAAGGCAATGAACCCTGTGTGATAGCTATGAGAAGATGGTGACGGTGAGAGCTTGCAGTTTTGAGATTGAGCATATATTTATAGAGCAGTTGTCGTTGTTTGATGGCGACTTCTTTTTTCGGTGTTGCCTTTACCTGGTTGAAATGTACTCTATACTCAAACGAAGCGGCCGCTGGTCCAGTAGCTATTCGAACGTGCACTAGCAACTTTCATTCTTCAATTTTTTGCGTAAATGTCATTGAAATTTTGGGGTCCACCCAATAGTCGGCCTGAAGAACCAGCTTGCAGGTAAAGAGTTTTTCCCGGTCTCGTCATAGATTACTTATCTGCGGAGGCTCAATCATTGTTGAAGCCTTAGATAAGAGTCTAGAGCTATGATATTCTATTAGCGTAGTCGAAGCTCGCGAGTCGTGATTTGACCTACTAAGCTGGTAGAAAATTCAAATCGGCGTCTGCCGCCATGGTTGCAAAACTTCAGCCTAAGGCCTGTCCTGATCTGTCCGGTTTCTGTTCCTATGGAATTTGGTCTGTTAAAGTAGTCCCACCTCTACCGCCTGGATCTCCCTTACTTTTCTCCAGATGATTTGCCGATCACTGAATTCTCTTTTTGTGAAATATATGAATATTTTCCGTCGAACAACGATTCGTTTCAACGGCTGTTCTGCATTTCATTGCCGTTCTTCTCGCTTCCGGTGTATGCGCTTTACCTATCAGTACTGCATCATACTCTGCGCAACACTGGTCCGATCTGACCTGGTTCTTCCTAGACGGAATCCCTGATGCGATTATAGAGGAAAGTGTTCGAAGCGAAGATGGGCTGGAAGCGTGGCAAAGCAGATAGACTTAATTTCCGCCTCACAAACGACGATAATGTTGAAGTCAATCAGGTCATGCGTGTCAGAAATAACGGGTACACGTCAGGTGACCGCGTTGGCGTTCTGAGGTCCAACAGTCCGGGACAATGGACTCTTGGTTTGCTTCCGCTGAACTGCCCGACGAGGGCGTTTCATCAACGGGTTTCAGGGTGTAGGACTTGAGCATAGCCTGTCATAGCCCCGGGAAATTTTCCTTCGTCTTTCAGGACTTATAATTCGATACTTTGTGAATCGACGGCCCTCAGAACTTGTACTTGTTCTGAGGGTACGTCTCTTTCCATTTACTCATTACTTATATACTTACAGATTGATTACCTAGGTTTCGTGTACTTACTTAGGCACTAGGTAAATGAGAACTTGTACTTGTTCTGAGGGTTTCGTGTACTTACTTAGGCACTAGCAATTCTAACAGATTCGCAGTCAGAATCGCAAGAATCTCTGCCTAGACTGACACGCACATACCCGATAAAAAAATGTCTTCACACTCGAATGCCCTTCCCAATCTCATATCGTTTCCCGAGGATCGTCAACTTGTTGGCCTCAGTAATTGGGCCGTGTTTCGCGATCACCTTCGTAGTGTTGCCCGCGCCACCGGACTCACTGGATATCTCCTCGGAACCATTGCCGCTCCCTCACCAGTTGTCTTATCCTCGACTGCTCCTACCACCATTCCTCCTCCCGTCCCTGCATCTACTCTTATCAATGCACGCACTCCATCTCTTGAAGAATGGGAGTTGCGTGACGGCCGCCTCGCAGGAATCATCTACCAGAACGTTAAAGATCCACGGTCAATCGCTCTTACTGAGTTGATGACCGCACATGAGATGTGGATGCGACTCACCAATGAATTTGAGACATCCTCCGCGGCTGCCCAAGCGTTGGCAAAAGAGAGAATCCAACAATTTCGATATTCGCCGGGAACTCCGTTTGAAGAATACTTTCGTCAGTTGGAGGCGCTTCGAAAGGCTGCAAGCGATGTAGGATGTATCATTCCTGATGATGACCTACGTTCACGATTCCTTACTTCCCTATCGACCGATTATCTCTGGGTGATCCAGAACCATGGCTCTCGATTGTACGGGGATCTAAAGCGTGTTCTCATTGAATACGATATGATGGTTGAGTCAGCCCTTCCGTCCACCTCTAGTACTCCTATTCCAAGTGCGCTAACAGCCCGTTCGCACTCCGGAAGTGGTGTGGTGTGTGATAATTGCAAACGGAGTGGTCACATGAAGAAGAATTGCTGGGCGAAAGGCGGGGGAAGTGAGGGAAAAGCCCCGCGCTGGTATAATGCACCGAAAGGGATGGAACCATTAGCGAAATCCTTCACTGCTGCTTCAATCAAGGAGGACGAAGGACACCCTACTGCCGTGGCAACCACCTACGACTTCAGTGATTATGACTTTGGAGGTACGGTTAAGCTCTCGTGTTATCCTGCCCCACCTAATGCTCGATCGCACAGACTGGGAGAACAAGAAGCTTTTGCCCTTCTGAGCGGTGAGCGAGCAGGCAACACGAGTAGCAGAATACCTACCTCTATAAGCATAAATAGTCCTTCGATTTCCAATCCATATATTCCAACGTTCATCGATAGCGGAGCGTCGCATTGGTGTATTAAGAGCCGCCGCCGTTTTATCTCATATACTCCCATAAAACGCACTGGTCGTATGGCTGCTGAGGGTAATTCTGGGTCCTTCCAAATCGAAGGTCAGGGTATAGCTGAGATCACTGTCAAAGCCGACGACGGTTCCACTCACAAACTAAGGTTTCCGGCATCGCATACCCCCAGCTTTGCGATGAATCTGCTATCGCTTCCAAGCATGGACAAAAAGGGGTTAAAAGGGGAATGGGGTAATGGGAAGATAACCGTTCGAGACTCAAAATCTGGAAAGGTCATCGTGAATGGGTGTCTTGCTGGACACCGTGGGGGCCATGGGTTATATCAGGTGGAGGTCGTCGATGACTTGGACTACCCTCTTCCTGTGGACAACCCTTCCTTCGAAACTCCGAATTCCACCTACATTCTTGCATCGTCGGGACGTTCCAGGTCAGGTCCGTGCTCTCTTTCGATGTGGCATACTCGATTCGGGCATGCGGATATAAACATGATACGGATGATGTGTTACGAACTGACTCTTTTTCAATTTCTTTTTGTCTATCCTATTATACTTTTTCTTTTATCTTTTCCTTTTCTTTCATTTACATACATGTGACAGCCTTGACATTCTCGCAATGTCAACGCATTTCTCTCATGTCTGTCAAACTATTGACAGACTGTCATTCTCGCGCTGTCAACACAACTCTCTCATGTCTGTCAGACTATTGACAGATTGACAGTGTGAGAGTTCTCTCATGTCTGTCAAGCTATTGACAGATCGTTGTATAGCCTCACAGTTATGACGTGAGATAGTTCCCATGGGTTCATTTCAGAATATGTATATAAGATAGGGCATTTCCTAGAGTAGTCTCTATCTCTGATCTCGTCTATCCTCCTCTGTAGCTAGACAAGTATCTGAGGGCATACTCCTCCTGCACTATCCATTATCTTTTGATCTATTCTCTCTGTGTGACGCCTGGCTTAGTATAAAAGCTATCGAGTCGCTGACAGAAGATCAGAGATCCTTATCGACCCACCCGTCACGACCCAAATCGTCGACATTTGGTTGGACATTGGACCCCGCTGCGTTATTAAATTTACTCTTTTTCATTTCCTTACTCACCTTCCCACCTCACCTCGTTTCCTCTCCCATCCACTCCCTATTCCCATAGCTCGTCTGTGTTAAGGCCAGCGTTGGCGTAAACACTTTGTTAATACATACCTACATCGAGACACTGTAGTACGGCTCAACCCGTGCTGAGAGGAAAATACTCTCTCTAGTGTGCCTGACTCCTACCAAGGAGTGTAAATCAGGGCTAGCAACAGAACATCGAGTTTCTTCCTCGGAAGATTCGATAGTAGGGACGTTGGAACGCAAAGTTTTCACGCAGACGACTCGAAAGACAACGTTGCGCGAGGAGCGAACGTAGACAGTCTTCTGGATTAACACATAACTCGACACGAGCCTCTACCTCTAAGCACCTCACCCTCCTATCCTGGCGTTCTCGTCAAGACCTCAGGATTTTTCACTCCCATACCCATCTCGCTCTCCCTCTCCCGCATCACCGGATTCAACCATCCATTTAGGATCCCCCACGCCCACTCCATCCTTCACCACTGAACTCGGCTCAGAAATGTCTGACCCATCCAACCAATCCATGCATGCCAACACATCCGCTACTACCGCCGCTACTCCTGCCACCTCCAACACCTCATTCTCCCGAAAAACCATCGTTAAAGAACCCGACGTATTTACAGGAGATACCTCCAAGTTCCGAGCATGGCTCCGAACACTCCTTGCGTACATCCATGACCTGCGAAGGACACAGCAGGTCAATAACGATAACGAATCCATCAATGTAGCAATGTCCTACATTCGAGGAGGCAGAGCTGATGACTGGGCGGAAGTATACACCAGTGATCACCAGGATGAAGTCGCTGGTGATTGGAACGTAGACTTTGCAGAATTCCTAGAAGAACTAAAGAGCAGTTTTTCTAACGTCTCCCAGAAGAAGGAGGCAATGGATAAACTGAATCGCATTCAGCAAGGTCGTATGAAGGCCGATGACTTTTTCAAGGAGTTTGAACTCCTGCTAAAGGAAGCGGGGTATGACAAGAAGAGCGAATATGTTCTTCAGTTGGCTGAAAGAGCAGTCAGCCTCAACATCATGAGTGATCTAGTCCGAACGAGGACAGAGGAGTTTGACAGCTACGACGAGTTAAAGAAACTCGTCACCGCCAATGATCTAATCCGCCGCCGCTACGATGAACAGAAGCGCGGATACAACAACATGAGCTGGGGTAACAGCATACAAGGACAAAGTCGTGGTCAAGGATCCACGCAGCAAGCCTATGGCAGGCAAGAGCAGAAGAGATGGGAAGGACCTCGAGTGGTAGGGTCTACCCCCATGATAGCAAGACGTGATGGGTCCGGGACGACCTTTGGAGGTTCGGGACGACCCATGGACCTGGATCGAGCAAGGGTAAATGGCCTTTGCTTCAACTGTGGCGAAAAAGGCCACATTAGTAGGAACTGCCCGAAGAAGAACAAAGCCGCGGTTCGTAGCGTAGAACTTATGGATTATAGCAGCGAGAGAACGGACAACGTTAGTGAAGAAACTAACGTAAATAGTGTAGATGTAGTACCAGGGTTACCAGCTGGTATGGACATGAATTCATTCACCGCCTGGGTGAATAGTATGGGTTTTATAAGAGCTCCCCAGTAGATATAGGTCTGGTGGAGCGTTCTAAATTAAATACTTCGGACATAGTAGATAGTGGGCTTGATTTCACTATCAAATATAATAATGTAGAAAAACACGCTTCTGCATTTACTCATAAAAAACCCGAAGTACTTAAAAAACCTATACGATACGAACCTGGCACGGCTGAATGGACTGCTCAAAGGCTCAAGGAAGGGGAACTTCCAAAAGCCGTTGGACTTTTAAGGACATGGGTACCTTCCTCGCGAATAAGAGAAGCTTCGGAGGAAACCGTCATGGAAATACGAGCATTGAACTGGAAAACAGCAGTCAAAGCTGTTAAGAGTCTCGCAACAAAGAAAAGCTACGTCCGTGGAACACACGGAAAAAGCTTGAAACTCCCAGTCATTGTCGAAACACTAGAGGACAACAGGCAAATAGTTACACAAGGACTAGTCGACAGTGGAGCCACAGGTTCATGCATTGACGCAAACTTTGTAAAACGACATAGGATTGTAACCAAAGATTTACCTATTCGAATACCTGTCTACAATGCTGACGGTACACTCAACGAGAATGGCTCAATAACCAAATACGCTGAAGTCCGTGTAACTATCGGAGACCACTCGGAACGAGTTCAGTTTGGCGTTGTCAATCTTGGAGAACAACACATCTTCCTAGGACTAGATTGGTTGTGACATCATAATCCAAGTGTTGACTGGGTTAAATCAGAAGTTACTTTTGACTGATGTCCGACTCGGTGCGGATATAATCCTCACTTTTGGACGCCTGAAGACGTTCAAACAAGAGCGGTACTTGAAGACGGCGAGAGACTTTTCGTGTTTGATTGGGATCGATATGTACAAGAACAGGTAGATTCCAGGAAATGGACAGAGAAGAAGGCGGAAGAAGAAACACGAAAACACTTCGACACTTCCACTCCGTATATAAACAAATACCCGGATGTTTTCAGTCAAAAGGAATTTGATCAATTACCACAACGATGCCCTTGGGATCATGCAATCGAGTTAACACCTGGTTCTAAACCACTCGATTGTAAGATATATCCTTTAAACCCGAAGGAACAAGAAGCGTTGGATGCATTCCTTGAAGAAAACATTCGAACCGGACGAATTCGACCCTCGACATCCCCGATGGCCTCACCATTCTTCTTCATCAAAAAGAAAGACGGTACCCTTAGACCAATACAAGACTATCGCAAACTGAATGAAATGACGATTAAAAATCGATATCCACTCCCTCTCATTCAGGAGCTTATTGATCAATTGAAGGGCGCTAAAATATTCACAAAAATGGACATTCGATGGGGATTCAACAATATACGGATCAAAGAAGGAGATGAGTGGAAAGCCGCGTTCAGGACCAATCGAGGATTATTTGAACCAACTGTTATGTTCTTTGGATTAACCAACTCACCAGCGACGTTTCAAGGATTCATGAATCATATCCTTCGAGATTTGATAAATGAAGGACACGTTATAGTCTACATGGATGATATACTCGTATTTACAAATGACTTGAAAAGTCATCGAATAATTGTAAACCGGGTCCTTGATATTCTTCGAGAACACAAACTCTTTCTCAAGCCTGAGAAGTGTTCCTTCGAGAAAACATCCATAGAGTACCTTGGAATAATCATTGAGAACGGAACAATTCGAATGGACCCGAAGAAGGTCAAAGCTGTACGAGAATGGTTAACCCCATTAAAGAAACATGATATCCAACAGTTCCTTGGCTTCTGTAACTTCTTCAGGCGATTCATTCGAGGATTTAGCAAAGTTGCCAAGCCATTGACAAAACTTACCGGAAATGCAGTCTGGGAATGGACAGCGGCCCAACAGTATGCATTCGACGAACTCAAGCGTCGAATCTGTGAAGAAGTAGTCCTCCTCATTCCCCGAAATCATGGAAAGTTTAGACTTGAAGCTGATTCATCCGACTTTGCAAATGGTGGTTGTCTCTCTCAATTCGTCGATGGAAAATGGTGGCCTGTAGCGTTCCGATCTCGTTCACTCAATGAAGTTGAGAGAAACTACGAGATTTATGACAAGGAATTAATGGCAATTATGGACTCGCTCGATGATTGGCGTCAATATCTCCTTGGAGCTGAAGAACAGATTGAAATCTTTACAGACCACGCAAACCTACAATATTTCAAGAAACCCCAAAAGCTGAATAGACGACAAGCTCGATGGGTTCTTGAACTTGCGGAATATAATTTCAATCTAGTTCACCGACCAGGAAAGACAATGGCTAAAGTTGATATACTGTCAAGGATGACAGGTCTTCAGACGGGGGAAAAGGACAACGAGAACATCGTCCTTCTAAAGCCAGAATTTTTCATTCACACCCTTAATATCTCCTCACCAGAAGATGTATTCCTGTCGGAAATCCAAAAGAATCGAAACCACGTTGATCGACTTGTAAAAGATAACCTCGATGCCAAAAACCCTGAGTGGAAAGAAACTGAAAGGATTATTGAGTGGAAAGGACGGATCTATGTACCGAAGAACAGAGTACTTAGGTCCAAAATCCTTACTAAGTACCACGATTCACCACTTGCAGGACATCCTGGACAGTACAAAACAGCGGAACTCGTCACTCGTGATTACTGGTGGCCAGGAATTACTCGGGATGCTGGAAAGTATGTGGAAGGTTGCGAGAAGTGTCAAGCGACAAAGTCTCATCGCACTCGACCCATTGGACATCTTCATCCTCACACCGTTCCAACTGAACCTTGGCAAGTAATTGGTACTGACATGATTGGAGAACTTCCTGAATCTGGCGGTTACAATGTGATCGCAATCTTCATCGACCACTTCACGAAGAGACTGAGACTTGTACCAACCCATACCACAGTCACTTCAGAAGGAATGGCAAAGATTTATCGAGATTCCATCTTCTCCACCCATGGACTTCCACGCAAGATAGTTCATGATCGAGGACCACAGTATCACTCAAGGTTCATGAAGGAACTCTATCGGCTGTTAGGCATTGAAGCGAACTTTACTACGGCATACCATCCACAGACAAACGGTCAATCGGAGCGAACAAACCAAGAGATCGAACAATATCTCCGTTTGTTCATTAATTACCAACAAAATAATTGGCACGAATGGTTACCCTTAGCAGAGTTCAATTACAATGACAAAGTTCACTCAGCGACAAAAGTCTCTCCCTTCTACGCAGATACAGGAAGACACCCGTATAAAGGCACGGCAACTCAAATGAATTCGGACAACCCCTCAGTACAAGCTTTCGTAGATGGAATGAAGAAGATACGAAAGGAAGTAGGATCAGCTTTAGAGAAAGCAAAGGTAGAGATGAAGAGGCAGTATGACGGAAAGAGAAAGAAAGGTATAGAGTACAAGGTTGGTGACAAGGTTTGGTTAGAAGGAACCAACCTTTCAGTAGATCGTCCAATGAAGAAATTAGGCGATAAGAGATACGGACCATTTACAGTCCAACAGAAGATAGGCACCAGCTCCTATAAACTGGAAATCCCACGTACATGGAAACATGTACACAATGTCTTCAACGAAGTTCTTCTCACTCCATATAAAGAACCTAGTTTTCCTACACAACCCCGAAACACACGCCCGCCTCCTGTAGTTGTAGGAGGAGAAGAAGAGTTTGAAGCAGAAGAAATCCTTGATTCGAAGAAAGTAGGACGAGGAATCAAGTACAAAGTACAGTGGAAAGGATACGGTTCACATGAACAGACCTGGGAACCGCGATCAAACCTCACAAATGTTGACCAATTGCTCAAGGAATTCCATGAAAAGAATCCGACGAAACCAAAACCCGCAATATTTCGTCGAATTGAAATCCCTATTTCCTTGTTCCCTACAGAATTGTTTTCACTACCCTCCAAAAACTTTCTTTTACAACAAGCACATCGTGGAACTCGTGCCCTAAGGAGAGGGTGATGTTACAAACTGACTCTTTTTCAATTTCTTTTTGTCTATCCTATTATACTTTTTCTTTTATCTTTTCCTTTTCTTTCATTTACATACATGTGACAGCCTTGACATTCTCGCAATGTCAACGCATTTCTCTCATGTCTGTCAAACTATTGACAGACTGTCATTCTCGCGCTGTCAACACAACTCTCTCATGTCTGTCAGACTATTGACAGATTGACAGTGTGAGAGTTCTCTCATGTCTGTCAAGCTATTGACAGATCGTTGTATAGCCTCACAGTTATGACGTGAGATAGTTCCCATGGGTTCATTTCAGAATATGTATATAAGATAGGGCATTTCCTAGAGTAGTCTCTATCTCTGATCTCGTCTATCCTCCTCTGTAGCTAGACAAGTATCTGAGGGCATACTCCTCCTGCACTATCCATTATCTTTTGATCTATTCTCTCTGTGTGACACCTGGCTTAGTATAAAAGCTATCGAGTCGCTGACATGATGGCTCAGCGAGGATGGGTGGAGGGTCTTGAAGTAACTGACTTCTCGCTGTGTGGTAAATGTGAAGTGTGTCTCCTTGCTAAGGCGAAACGTCTACCGTTTGACGACGTCGTAATTCCTGCGTCGGAGCCACTGGATCGCGTCAGTTTGGACCTATGGGGAAAAGCTCGGACTCAAAGCTTAGGAGGGGCGAATTATATGTTACTTGCCTGTGATGATGGTACTGGGATACCCTTCCCATACTTCTCAGCGACAAAGGATGCTGAAATCATCCTCAAGTTGGTCCAAGAGTTTGTTGCCATGGCTGAACGACAGACAGGTCGGCGTATTCGGGTTTTCCGTGTAGACTTAGGTCGGGAATTTGACAATAAGGTGTTTGATGCGTGGTGTGCAGAGCGAGGGATCATCGTAGAGAAGGTTCCCAAGGCGTCATCTGCAGCCAATGGACAAGTTGAACGTGCTAATGGAACGATAATATCAGGAGTGCGCGCGATGATTGAGGACTCGGATTTGGACAAACGCTTCTGGGCTGAAGCGGCTACGGCATATGCATATATACGTGGTATGATACCGACAGCCCGTCATCCTGGTGTAGTCCCTTGGGAGAAGTGGTTCGAACCGCGTGGTATCAAGGTAAATGTGTCTCATCTCCGGCGCTGGGGATGCAAGGTGTGGGTCACGGACTTGGATCACGTTGAAGGGAAGTTGGGTCGCCAAGCCTGGGAGGGACGTTTAGTTGGATATATTGGGCGTCGAGGGTATCGAATATGGGATCCTAGGCGAAAAGCTGTATTTCCTGTGCGGGATGTGAGGTTCGAGGAGGGAATTCCTCGACGAACCCTGACTGATCCCTCGGCTATCTCAACCGAGGATGATTACTCGGTTAGCCCGGTAAAATCAACCGGTGACTCGGTTAACTCAAATGGCACCAGTGTCGAGCCGGATCAAGTTGTGAGATCCGAGGATCCCGATTCCGGAGATTCTGCCCAAACTGCCGCCCATGATGATCCTCGTAAACTGTCGACTTTGGTGGAAGAGTTGCAACCACCAACTGAGAATGCATCTTCCTTACCTTTGCAAACTCTTCGCCGTTCGAATCGCCATCCCGTCCGATCTGCTCGCCTCCTTCAGTCCATGGAGTATCAGGAGGATGAACAGCATGCTAGAACACGGCATGAAGAGTGGGCCAATATCATTGCCCTTGCTAGCACCATCAAAGGGGGAGGAGTGGGGATTCCAAAGACCTATGCTGAAGCGATGAAGGATTCTGAACTCTGGTTGGCACCAATGCAGAAAGAAATTGCATCGCTACGGGATCGCCAATGTTGGTCACTTGTGGATCGTCCGGAGAAGTCACGAATTATGAACGGCATGTGGGTCTTTGACCTAAAAGTTGATGGTGACGGTACTATCCTCAAACGCAAAGCACGATACGTGGCGCGGGGAGATATGCAGATTCCGGGGGTGGATTTTGATAAGAGCTGGTCTATGGTTGCAAGAGCGGAATCCGTTCGTCTCCTCATTGCGGTATGTGCTTTCAAGCGGCTCGAGACACGTCAATGGGACTTCTCTGCTGCTTATCTCAACGGTACACTCCCCAAGGATCCACCAGTATTCATGAATCAACCAACCGGTTTTGCTATTAAGGGGGAGGAAGAAAAGGTGTGTCTTATGCACAAACCTCTCTACGGTATGTCACAAGCCGGCCATATATGGTACAAGGAGCTGGAGGAACAATTTCATAAACTTGGGTTTAAATCATCACGCGCAGACCCATGTATCCGTTTTCGGCGCAATGCCAGCACGGACGAATTCTCTATCGCCTCTGTCCATACCGACGATGTGTTTTGCGGGTCATCATCCATTCAGGAAGCCAACGATACGGTAAAGGGGTTCAGAATCTGGGATTTAACCGACGTTAAGGATAAACAATTCCTCGTTGGCCTCACTGTCGAGCACCGAAACGATGGATCTATCGCTATATCGCAGGCACCTTTCTTCATCAATGCCTTTCGACATTTTGGAATCGAAGATCAGCTACGCCCTTTGTACACACCGCTTCCTCCAAACTTCTCTCTCTCTTCACTAAAGCCGCGTTCAGAAGAAGACATTGCCGCTATGAAGGACAAACCTTATCGAGCCATACTCGGCTGCTGCTGGTGGGGTGCGAGTTGCACCCGTCCAGATATTGTTTTTACTTGCTGCGTTCTGTCTACGGTTCAGGATGCGCCATCCCTGGAGCACTGGGATTTACTCATTAAGCTATGTCGCTACATTCACTCCACGATTCACTATGGCATCGTATATAGGCCAGGGTCCACTCCCGAAATCAAACCTGTTGGGTACCTCGATGCGGACTGGGCGGGCGACAAGCTTACGAGGAAGTCAATGTCCGGGTACATCTTCCTTGTCAATGGTTCGCCTGTTTCTTGGTCGTCGAAACGCCAAGCCTCCGTCGCGCTTTCCTCCACTGAATCCGAATACATTTCCATGTCCAGAGGAGTCCAGCAGGCCTTGTGGACGCGTAGTTGGTTCAACGAAATCGAAATGGGCCTTGGGGATCGACCGATGGATATCTTTTGCGACAACCTCGGGGCGATCAGTCTCTCCGAGACGAATAAGGAGCATAATCTCTCGAAACATATTGATATTCGTTATCATTTCGTTCGCGACGTTGTGGCTCACGGTAAGATCGTAATTCATCCTGTTAGAAGCGACCAGAATATCGCGGACATTATGACCAAGTCTTTGCCTAAAGACCGTCACCGTCGAATCGTGTCTGCCCTAGGACTTGACTGGTGGTATTCAGAACGCCAGGGGGAGTGTCAGAAATAACGGGTACACGTCAGGTGACCGCGTTGGCGTTCTGAGGTCCAACAGTCCGGGACAATGGACTCTTGGTTTGCTTCCGCTGAACTGCCCGACGAGGGCGTTTCATCAACGGGTTTCAGGGTGTAGGACTTGAGCATAGCCTGTCATAGCCCCGGGAAATTTTCCTTCGTCTTTCAGGACTTATAATTCGATACTTTGTGAATCGACGGCCCTCAGAACTTGTACTTGTTCTGAGGGTACGTCTCTTTCCATTTACTCATTACTTATATACTTACAGATTGATTACCTAGGTTTCGTGTACTTACTTAGGCACTAGGTAAATGAGAACTTGTACTTGTTCTGAGGGTTTCGTGTACTTACTTAGGCACTAGCAATTCTAACAATGCGCGATGGGATTTTCTTCTATGTAGAAGAAATGCCGGGTGTTACCAAGATGTATAAGGTGAATAATGTCGAAAGAGGTCACCTTGCGTTTGAGGACACCCACGAAGTTTATTCAAACTCGAAAGGAAACCCACGTTGTGGACAGTCCCGTGTCTTGGATCATTGCAAACTCGATTCTTCAAAAAGCTGTGATCACTCGATGGTCAATAATGCTGAGTTCATTCAAAGCAGGGAATGTGTACGAGAAGGTATCTCCATGAGGCCACAAGGCGATTAGCTATTGACACTGGCGTGACTGAATGTCAAGAATTTTGAGGTTCGGATTGATAAGTAACGGGACTTGACATAAGAAAGCCCCGAATTTCTGAGTAGTTTGCGTTATGGCCTGCCAAGGGTGGGCGAAAAGTTGCCATTGGGCGAAATCATCAATAACTTTGGGTAAACAAGATGTTTTCCAACAATGAATGTATAGAAACGAACTCTGCACCTTTGCACAACACAACCACAATCCAGTTTCGAGATTCAGCTCGACAGCAAGACTCGGAAGGACTAAATGACTGGCAAAGGAGGGGAACGATTTCACTCACCAGACTCCGTTGGCAATGTTCAGTGGCACCTCCGATTTGAGTTACGGATTCAAGAAAATCAACGTACTATGCCGCATTATGTATAGAACCTATCGGTCATTCCGAGCATCAACCCACGAATCAAAACTCAAGCAATCTCAAGTTTCTCTTCACTTGCCGATTGATGCTCTTGCGATACATTTCTCAAAACTTGATAGCGGGCAGCCGTACCTTGGTGAAGGAGCGATAGTAGCAGGTGAAAGTAGCGGATGAATATTTAGCGGGACGGCCTCGATGTCAAGTTCAAGGCAGGCTAGGGGATAACCAAGTACATAATGAGAAAGCGTAGAATGAAGTATCGACAACCTGAATGCAGCTTGTCCAATAATCTTTACATTCTGAGCTTGCTTTCCATACATTCTGCGTTTTGTTATTCAGATTGCTGGCCCAATTTGGCGCAACGGCGCTAAACATTGGTAAAAGACGATGTCCATCTTCGCCGTTGAGATTGCCCAAGGTCATAGTCATTGAAGTCAATCTAAGGACCATCATGCAGTAAAATTCAGAGCTCAAACCAACTTGGGGTACCATTCTATACGTACCCCTCTTGATATGGTTTTTCCCTTACGCGACTCTTGACTATCGCTTCCTGCCCTGCTCCTTGGACTCGTCTAGGACATCTCCCACCCAGATCAAGATTTTATCAACCGACTCCAGAATGAACTTGACACCATATCCGAAGAAATGCACGTAAAACCCGAACCACGCAAGGGCTCGAATTCCCCTAATGAGTTGCCAACAGATCCAATGAAGGCCGTAGAAAGCCCATACGGGCACTCTATATACCCACCATAATAGGTTCCACATAATGAGGAATGTTGGTCTCAAGATGGTTGAATAGCCATAGAACAAACCAAACACTCCAATGAAGAGGTACAACGCGAATTGTCGCGAAATTTTGTGTGAAACGAGATACACGAAGAGGACAGGAGCGACAACATGTGTGAGGATGTCGATAATTGAGGGGCTCATAGCGCTAGATGAATGTACTCTGATGGTCTTTTAATTCTCCTATTATGATTATATCCTCAATGCTCACATTTCTCGCGTTTGATAGCGCTCAGGTTAGGAAATTTATTGCAGAAGAAGTTGTGGTCTAAATTCTTCAAAGGTCGAAAAATTGGAGAGGCGAATTTAGGCCGCCCTTGATTTGTAATCAATGGTTGCGCATGTTTTGCATTGCCGTCGCCGAGCCCCTCGCTTCGACATTGACCATCTGCCATTCTCTTTTTGCGACTATTTGTCTCGCCCGCCGTCGTCTGTCAAACTAGCGTTTTGGAACTCCTCTTCACCTTTCAGGTCTTCTCTTACCCTCTTCGCTCTCTCAATACGCACAAAAGACAGAGAAACGGACACTCTACGGTCGACCTTACACTACAATTCCCTATTTCGTCTCGCTTCGTCCTTAAATCGCCATGTTAATTCCCAGAAGGTTCTCGATTCGTGCCAGAGCTCAATTATGCTTAGTACTCATTGGCATTGCCTCACAAGTATCCTGTAAGTCTTAGCGACTTATACAAACGTGTAGGCACTGATTGCTCTCTTCGACACACAGCGTATTTCATCATAAATGAGCCGGCGTCCTCGTCGCAGTGGTCGAATGGCGCTTCGAACTTGATATCATGGACGAAAGGGTTAGAGGACGGCATCGGCGCCTTTGACGTCGAACTTGCACGGCTTACTGACGACGGTCTCATATTCGTTGCTAGAGATGGTGAGTATTTTTGATGCTGTCTTCGATTCATCATGATTGAAGAAACGCTACTCCTAGTGCCATGTGCAAAGGGCGATACCTCAGCGCTGAATATCTACTTACAAGACGTCCCCGCAGCGGATGATTATTTTCTCCTCTTCCTCAACTCGACTCCTGGCTTAATGTATGCTACCTCGAGCCGGTTCACGATACTCGATTCATCAACATCAGCTAACGCTTCTCAACCATCCACAAACCCTTCAGCCGCAACAGTCACGGTGAGCGGGTCACCCAACCCAACACAATTGTTTGCGACGACCTTTGCACTTGCGAACGGTTCGCCGGTGCTGATATCAAATCTCGGCTCCGTTGCGGTTGGCCTAGGGTCAGTGCTCACGAGCTGTCTTCTGGGCGCTGCTTGGACGTTGTGGTAGGAGGCTTCAGTTCGCTGGCAGAAGTTGTCACGATACTTTTATGTATTCCTTTCTATCGGACACAAATTACGTGTAATGGAGTTAGATTAGAGAAATGGTTGGGTCAATGGGCAAGTTAGCTGAGAAAAAGCTGGCAAAAATCAAGACACATTGTTCCACCGTCTGTTCGCAAAATGGTCTCATAAAGGTTGCAACACTTGGGTTCATACGACCAATGATGGTATTTTTCATTTGGACCTTATTGGGAGTATCATATATAGTATCTTCTTTTGTTTTCGTCCCCACAGTACTTTTTTTTTCTCTGAAGGTGGTGCTGCTGGTATCACATCGCAATGGCTAGGATTTCCGTTACATCTTTACAGCATCCTGCATTCGTTTCATCTCATCTTCGCCACTTTTGCAATCTTTGCCACTTCCACCCATCGTTTCCTACTCGCAGACGTCTTCTATCCTTCAGCGCATTCGACCCGTTGCCTATTACGCTCGTTACATTCTTGCTTTGATTCTCGTCCCTATTTCTATTTAACGGATGATTTAATTCCTCTTACGATATACTATCGATACACTTTCAATGTACCGCTCTTCGGTTGTGCTTGACATTCTCCCTTTCTCTTTCGTTTGTGCATCTTTGGAGTCCACCTAGTTCCCGACACGCTTCAAACGCTCAGATCGGTCATCACAAGCTGAACTATATCTCAAATCTACCTTTGTAGCGGCCCATGTAACCTTGTTGAGCGGGGATCATCCGTGATTGAAAAAAGGTAGTCAGCGATGTGGTGTTATCCAAAGTTCATTGTGCAAATTCTATGGTATGGATATGGTTCGGATGGTTCACTGCAACCGCATAATCCTTCGCAGCCCTGAAGTATAAGCATTAGGTCGCAGGTGCATAGATCATTTGCCCGCTCATGGTCTTGAACTCCCTCACCACTTTCTGGCCTCCAACCGGAGAAAGCAGCCATCTCATAAATCTAGCTGCCAAGTCCTTGTCCAAGGGATTGGCTCCAAGAAGGGCATTGCAAGGGTTGAGAAGAACCTTGTCATCCTCGAGGTTATTCTTGCATTCTGCAATATCCGTGAATGAAAGATAGTCTCTAAATCACTTCGCGCAGAGCTAGCTAAGATTGTTCTTTACCTTGTGTATTCTCCAGATTTGTTTTACCTTTGTACACTGTCAACGCATCACAAACTTTTTTGTCGCTGGAAAGCCATGTTCCGCGATCGGTAAGGGTGTATTCTTGTAGCACAGATGCAGCTTTGAGTGCTTCGATGGGAAAGCGAGGATATACGTGATACCACACGGCCGGAGGAAGAGCCCAAGGAACCTATCATTGGTAAAGCATCTGTTATCTCAAGTTCCAATGATATGACAGTAAACTGCAGGTTACCTGACCAATACCTATGAGTAGATCACTCTCCTTGATATTAGTGGCGCTCTTGTCAAAACGCGATAAGAAGCGAGTTGGAGGTCTTTCACCTGGAGGAGCCTAGATACGGAGACATTGGATATGAGAAGATAATTCTTGTGGAGAAGGATTGGTACATACAAGTGCGTCTAGAGCTCCATTGGCCACGATTTTAGCGAACATGTCTTGGACAAGGTCTTGAGGAGATAACTGCGCAGGGTTGGAGGGAGGACCGACGAGATAAAAGTGATCCTTAGGCAAAGCGTCAGCTTGATATGAACAATTCATTGTTGGCTTCAGTCTCACTAAAAATACCAACTCCCTTGCTATGGCCTTTCCATTCCGCACCAGCGCCATTTCTGCTGCTGCATTGTATGTGAACGCAACATCGACCCAATTGGAAGAGAGGTATGCAAGACTTTGGGTGGTGTCGCCCAGATACCACCCTACCTAGAAATTTGTAGACTAATCAGTCGTGATCGTAAGCCAGAGGAATATATATGTACCAGAAACGCGGCCTCTTTTGCTTCACCTTCCGAACCCTCAACGCACGATTTCACGAACGCGTTCGCAAAAGCCCCGATGAGACCTGATTGCCCAGCGCCACCGTTTGCAAGTCGAAGGCGTATATCCTTGGCCTCTGTATATCCTCCATTATAGGTTCGAGTGGGTGTAAGAGGAGATTCGGACGTTGCAGAAAGCGCATTGGATGTCTGGAATGATAGTTTTAGAGAGTCATTGGAGTCACTAAGTAGTAAGTACATAAGGTCGAAGGAAAATTGGTCAGTAAGGTTTGTATAAATGAATGCGCAAACGCACAAAGATTCAACAATTTCCATTGTTGGCAGTTTGGATAGGAAAGGGTTAGTGTTGAATGAAGAAAAGGAAGGAAGACTCCAGTCGAAAAAGTTTTTTGACTCTATTCCAACACGAGGCGGTAAAGCCAACCGAACTCATGGACATTGACACCATGAATGGTTGAATGAGATCACTATATCATAAGCGCAATGTTCAACTTTGCGTCGTGGTGGTGGCGGTGTGCAGGAGTATGCAGGGGAGATGAATACTAGACTTTTTTCCCTGGAAGATTCTTCTCCGTTGAGACGAACTTTGATACGGGGCCTGGTTCAAGCTGGATTCTATAAGCGTATGAGTCTGCGAGTTAGAGGAATCATCCGACATAGCCTGTCATTTTCATTTTTGTCGTCGTGATGATAAGTAGAGAGTCGACCTCCGAATGCCGGTCGGGAGTCTCGAACTCCGACTGCAAGGTTCGTCAAGGTTCTGTTCTCTTCTTTGTGAACCAGGCTAGCAAGCGCTCCGAGTCGCTATTAGAGTTTAGAGGATATTTAAGTACTGAACTTCCCAGAGAAGCCAATTTCTAAAAATTTCCAGCTTTTGATCTCTTCAAGAAAAACCGTAAGCTAGTGACAAGGCGTCTATAACGAGCTGAATAAAGCACATATCCGATTGATATTCTACTGGTGACTGTACAGAGATGGAGCTCAAGACCTGGGTCTGTCTACCGAAGGTCCAAGACCTCTCCCAGATCTGCTCGAGTCTCTCAACTTCTTCGTTAGAGAGACGCTTCACACATAGGGGCTCGTCGTACAACAATCCCTGGATGGGGAACTTGCTTTCATAATGCTACCAAGCAGTGCTGAGCGCATCCCAGCCTTGTTTCACGAATTGAACAAATCCGCCTTCGAACAGCCTTAAACACTTCTTGGAGCACTCAGGGACGATTCATGAAGGAAACTATCGAGTCCGATGAGCCGATTGTGCTCTTCGATAATTACAGTTGGTTGCTTTGGCCGTATCTACTGCAGTGATCGCATCAATGTTTTCGGGCCATGAATACCAGGACATCAAGGAATATCTGTCACTAAAATCATCGAGTAGTCCAGAACCTTTTCATTGTCGGTAGCCGATGAAATTTGGCGATGCGCTGACGAGATGTTGCGTCGAATTGAGCAAGTCTGAAATCTCTTTTGCCACAGGGTTACATTGCAACCCATGTGCTCATGCGGCTAGTATTGATGTGCATTTGCTTCGATGAGAGTTTGACTATCCCAGAGCCCCTCGTATCACTCAAACTGCAAACCGTATAAAACCACTCCCAGAACAGTCCCTGATTCCTCACCTGTTTCCCATTCGTCTCTTTGCTGGTCAAAGGGTACGTGTCAGATCCCTCCTGTGCCTCTCAAAAACTTGGTGAGCAGCTACTCTCATCATTTTGCCCGTATAATCATATCGCCCTTCATTTTAGCCTGATCGGCCTCACTCGCTGTCAGGATGGTTTATCTTAATCTTTGCGGTGCTACGTTCAAAGCCCTCGTACTAATGGTTCTCGGACTCGCATCCGTTGTGCCATTAGTCGCTGTACCTGTTTCTGCTCCCGTGAGTAGGGATACCAAGTAATGCGACTATAAATCATTGAATTATTCAAGGCCTCGCCTGGTTCTCAACAGTCTCGGACCGTCTACGCGACCGTCTGGTTCAAGGACGTCGAAGAAGGACAAAGAATAACCTCTGATGATATACAACATCTTCAATGGGCAACTAGAAAACTGATGGAGAAATTCACCGCCAAAGAATACAACACAGCTAACATACCATTCCTTTCTTGGAAGGATGGGCCAACAAAATTTGCGCCTGACGGCGTCGATTTTACCTTCAGTATAGAAGAACCTCAGGCTCCTGAGGGGATTCGATACCACAGTGGTCGTGTTCAACTCCAACTATCTCGCAATGGGTGGAAGTATCGTGGATCAATTTGGAACAAGGTCAAGCCTGCCAAGGAGGATAAACCAGCAGTGGTCAAGAATACTTGGACTACATTAAGCCCAACGGTCAACATTGTTCGTCTTCACATATTATTTGTTCTCACCGGTGCCCACATTCTCTCTAGCCGCAGTAGAGCTTCAAAACGATCGACCTAGTAAATTATTGAAAGGTCACTGTGACAGTATACGCTCTTGGTTTGCTTTGGGACTCACCTCGTTGGAATCAGGATGGCTGATCAGGTTAATCATTCGAATATGTACTGAGAAGATTTTGTTTGCTGATCAATTAATGGTTAGAATTGGAATGTAGACACGAAAGCGCGAATTTAGAAATAGACGATCTTTCTTCGTATTCTGAGCACCAATTTCAAACTGGAGGAGTCAATACATTGTTCAGAGCCGTAACTTCTCCTTTCGATAAAGCTATGTGTAGCTTTGAACACTGCCATTCCAAAAGGTTCGCGTTTCAAGAGATTAGCCATAATTGCTCAAAATTGGCGGCGCATGCAACAGAATCAATGTATGATATCTATTTAGTCTTCACACTACGCATTGCTCCAAGACAGCCATTGTATATTCACTGATCAATCGGTGCGAATTTTGCGATGGGTGGCCAGCTACAAGTCAATGATTTGAATCAATCAGACTAACAAAGAACCAAAGCAACAAACTCACGAATCCAGAAAACGCTGTGATCAGGATCATCACATCCTCCTACAATTGTATTGGCGCTGATCAAGCACGTAGCATTACCACGGTAGCCAAAAGCGGAGGGATCGGAGGCTATGGTGTCGAAAAGGCTAACGTGTTTATTGAGAATTATATGAGATATCCCTCTAAATAAAACTCACCGCTCGAGGTTCACGAAAGCAACGTTGGTCCCATTGATGACATTAGATTCACGCAAGTAGGCGAAAATCTGATTTTGAAGGAGGTCAATTTCGGGCGTATGTTTGTACATCTACGCAGGATCAGCTACCCATCTCAGACTCTGAGATATCGTGGGACGTACGCCTTGGACAACAATGTTTGTCGCGCCATTAGCTTGAAGCTCTCCTAGTTTAGTGACCTATCAACAGCTAAGCAGACGTGCTCCAAGTTTGAACTGCGAGACATATTCGTACATAGGTTTCGTACGCCAAGGTCATGTTTCCGCCAGCTTTCAGTGGGTGTATTTCAGAACAACTGTGTTAGCAGTGTTATGAGTCGACCTTTACCTATTTTGTATTGGCCATCATCGCTGTCCACCATAAAATCATGACTGGGTGTTTACTGAAGAAGTTGAGCGCGATTCTAACTCACTTGATTCCGAAAGAAACAGTGTATATTGTTTCATCGGGAACTAACGCATCGAGGAATTTGCCTTGTTGAAGGAATAGACTAGAGATTAAGGTGGATATTGGTGAAAAAAATTCAAATGTTGATTCCAGAACATACACAGTTTCGGCAACAAAATCAGTACGTTGTACACCCTGTAGGCTAGCTTCAGCAAATATCATGAATCGAAAGAAAAAGATAAGACTAACGGTTGCATTCAGAGGTGTCGTCGTATTGTAAGCAAAGTTGTCAATGACTGCGCCACCCCAGGCATACTTAGTAGTAAAAACGAAACGAATGTAGTCAATTCCATATTATACCGGAAATTTCCCGTGGACCCACGTTCAACAATTTCGCACTGAGCTCATTCGCCATATCCTCGACCCAGATGAATCCATTGCTGGCTCGCCTATTTTCGGTGAATTGGGATCCTGCAGATGGAGAAGGCGGCCTTAGAATTGGTGGAACCGGTACTGTGCCATTTGCTTTCGATGATATCGGATGATGAATGTCCAATTTATCTGAAATTTGTGCCCGAGAGTCATACCTCCATTTGACGTCCAAGAGTCTCCAAAAGCAACAATCGTTCTGATTAGTGCTCCGTTAGATCAGAGGGGCTGTATGTAGGATCTAATTGCTCGCCTCGTTGGACCAAGCTGAATGCCCGTATTGATCTCTGTGAAATTCTCAGACGAAAGAGTCCCACATAATGGCTGGACGGCCAGAGTAATTGGAGACGTGATGTTCACCGTCACAGGGAAGTTCATTTGGCTCTGTGCTTTGGTTCGAGTGGGCTGTATAGCTGCATTGAGAACGAATCCGATCAGCAAACCTGTACTCAATCGAAGGATGGGCATTTGAGATGATGATACTTAGTCAAGGCTGTCTAAAATCATGCGGAGCTTATCAGCGAAAGAGATGGATAACTTCCGTTCTAAAAACGGATATCATGAAATCGAACACATAGAATGAGAGCAGGAGGACGACCAGGTGACGCAGTGAATACCTTGTCGAGGGGGAGTTGAATGCATGCAAATCGCATTCTGAAGCATGCGGACCGCGGGGAGCCGTTCCGGCTCAAATGCAGATTTTATATAGAGTTCATGTGCTCTATAATACTGGCAAAAAGTATATCGGTTGAATATTTTGGGCATGACACTGCGGGGAATAGCACATTTACTTGCCATGAAAAGGCTGATATTATGTTGAGTTTATTTACAAAATTCTCCCAATAACTGCATGCCAAATGTTTTGAAAAACCCTTACAATAAGTTACAAAAGGAGAATATTAGATAATTATTCCAAATATTACAGCACCTTCCTTTGAACAGTAGCCCTGGAATGTCACCAAAATCCCATAATTACCCTCGGACTTTGAACAAGTATCAGTAGATAGATTGTATCTACAATATCTGATACTTTTTATTGCAACTTTTCAAAAATGTCAAGGTGTGTTCACTTGTGCAAGGCATTTTTCTTGCAAAAAGCACAAAAAGTCAATGGGGTTGATGTTACGACCATGTGAAGTTCAACTCCCGCGGTCCCGACGATCATTCCCCAGTATTTGACTTTATCTTTCTCTTCTGTCGCGGAGCTTACCTCCGCGGTCCTTTTACACTTCACCTTTATATCCCTCACGCTTTAACCCATTCTTTATATATCCTTTTATATCATTCCCTTTATACTTACCCCTTTTATCTTCCACATGTTCGACCATACTATTCTAGGATACTATCACTTAGCGACCCTTAGGTAGCGATTTGTTATAGTCGTGCAACCGGAGAGGATGAGTGCGAGGCTCCGAGGCTCCGTGGGAGGCTCCGAGGCGTGGGAACTGTGGCTGGCTGCAAGGTCCTTCGGAAGTGTGATGGGACTTCAGCGAAGCTATTAGCAACGCTCCCTATATGCTATCTGGGTGTCCCAGTGAAGTTCGATAATTAAGATGGTTCCGGAGGATCGCACTGTCCGCGCGTCCGGTGGATCCGAGATTTATGCGTAATCAAGAGGGAGTAATTGCTAAAAGGGGTGTAGTAACTTTTTTATTTCAAGCTGGGGAACAATTCGAAACAAGTCTACTTAAGTACTAATTCTTGTAGCTAACCAGAGTAATAAAAATAACACATGTAAAAGTGTCAGTTGAAGGAATGTATAGATGTTAACTACAAGTGAAGGACCAACTGCATCCGCTTCGGATCCGATGGTCTGATCCGATTGTGCAGTCAGTTAACAAAAACAAAGTAGAGTGTGAATGATAGTGAACTCCCTTGTATGAATATAACAGTAACACGTCTGGAAGCGCACGGATCCGTCGGATCCATCGGATCCTCTAACCAGAGATACATAGCCAACAATGAAGTGAAAGCAGTGTGGTTCAATCATCAATTTGATCGGACCATTGCAAGGTTGGTTTTGGCATAGACGTAACACGATTACAGTATAAAGCTACGAGAGTAGAATAGTTGGTCCTTAGTTTAAATATCAACTTTGATAGCGCACTTCAACAGTGTATCTCAAATAGAGTTCATTCTCAAACCTCACCCTAAGTATGATTGCGGGAGTTTCTCCCACAATCGGAATTACCCTCATCTTCGCTTTCGGATAGTGGCATGTCGGGGACACTATTAATAGTAGCGTTGACATCTGACTACCTCTCCGTAGGTTCACCTAACCCTCACCGGGATTTATCTCGCTGTTCGGTCTTTTACCCCGCGGACTTATAGTCCGCGATCCACACTTATCCCTACGACCGTGCATGATCATTGTCAGCGACTCAGTAGCTCAATGCTAGGCCAGGTGTCACACAGAGAAGATAGATCAAAAGACAATGGATAATGCAGGAGGAGTGTGTCCTCAGATACTTGTCTAGCTACAGAGGAGAATAGACGAGATCAGAGATAGAGACTACTCTAGGAAATGCCCTATCTTATATACATATTCTGAAATGAACCCATGGGAACTATCTCACGTCATAACTGTGAGGCTATACAATGATCTGTCAATAGCTTGACAGACATGAGAGAATTCTCACACTGTCAATCTGTCAATAGTCTGACAGACATGAGAGAGTTGTGTTGACAGCGCATGAATGACAGTCTGTCAATAGTTTGACAGACATGAGAGAAATGCGTTGACATTGCGAGAATGTCAAGGCTGTCACATGTATGTAAATGAAAGAAAGGAAAAGATAAAAGAAAAAGTATAATAGGATAGACAAAAAGAAATTGAAAAAGAGTCAGTTCATAACAATCATAACAGTTGAACAAGGTATTGAGGTTATGGGAGAGGAGGCACGTCCAGAGTGGTTATTGCGGGGATTCTAAACAGTCTGTCAGTGACTCACTAGCTCACAAACTAAGCCAGGCATCACACAATGAGAACAATTGTTAAGATCATGTGTGTCAGCAACTCGCTAGCTCAATACTATGCCAGGCATCACACAGAAAAAATAGATCAAAAAGCAATGGATAATGCAGGAGGAGTAAGCCCTCAGATACTTGTCTAGCTACCAAGGAGAATAGATGAGATCAGAGATAAAGACTATTCTACAAAATACTCTGTCTTGTATACATATCTGGTACATATCCGGAAATGAACCCATGGGAACTATCTTGTACTGTAACCATGAGGCTATACAATAAAAGCTGTCTATATACCACGATGAAACAATGAGGCAATATAAAGGAATGTATGTAGACGGCCTAGATCTGTCAACACCTTGACAGACACGAGAGAGCCGCGTCGACAATTAATGATAGTATGGAAGCAGCAAGGCTATTGTTACGAACTGACTCTTTTTCAATTTCTTTTTGTCTATCTTATTATACTTTTTCTTTTATCTTTTCCTTTTCTTTCATTTACATACATGTGACAGCCTTGGCATTCTCGCAATGTCAACGCATTTCTCAAATGTCTGTCAGACTGTTGACAGACTGTCATTCCCGCGCTGTCAACACAACTCTCTCATGTCTGTCAGACTATTGACAGATTGACAGTGTGAGAATTCTCTCATGTCTGTCAACCGTTGACAGATCGTTGTATAGCCTCACAGTTATGACGTGAGATAGTTCCCATGGGTTCATTTCAGAATATGTATATAAGATAGGGCATTTCTTAGAGTAGTCTCTATCTCTGATCTCGTCTATTCTCCTCGGTAGCTAGACAAGAATCAAAGACCTTTCCTCCCTCATTCACTTCGTTTGACTTGACTATCTCGGCTTGTGTGACGCCTAGTCATATAGTGAGTAAGCAAGTCACTGACAATAGTTCCCATTGGCTATCTTCTAAATCGTGTGATGCCTGGCCACATCGGTGAGCTAGCGAGACGTTGACAGAAGATCAGAGATATTATCGACCCACCCATCACGACCCAAATCTTCGACATATTGGTTGGACATTGGACCCCGCTGCGTTATTAAATTTACTCTTTTTCATTTCCTTACTCACCTTCCCACCTCACCTCGTTTCCTCTCCCATCCACTCCCTATTCCCATAGCTCGTCTGTGTTAAGGCCAGCGTTGGCGTAAACACTTTGTTAATACATACCTACATCGAGACACTGTAGTACGGCTCAACCTGTGCTGAGAGGAAAATACTCTCTCTAGTGTGCCTGACTCCTACCAAGGAGTGTAAATCAGGGCTAGCAACAGAACATCGAGTTTCTTCCTCGGAAGATTCGATAGTAGGGACGTTGGAACGCAAAGTTTTCACGCAGACGACTCGAAAGACAACGTTGCGTGAGGAGCGAACGTAGACAGTCTTCTGGATTAACACATAACTCGACACGAGCCTCTACCTCTAAGCACCTCACCCTCCTATCCTGGCGTTCTCGTCAAGACCTCAGGATTTTTCACTCCCATACCCATCTTGCTCTCCCTCTCCCGCATCACCGGATTCAACCATCCATTTAGGATCCCCCACACCCACTCCATCCTTCACCACCGAACTCAGCTCAGAAATGTCTGACCCATCCAACCAATCCATGCATGCCAACACATCCGCTACTACCGCCGCTACTCCTGCCACCTCCAACACCTCATTCTCCCGAAAAACCATCGTTGAAGAACCCGACATATTTACAGGAGATACCTCCAAGTTCCGAGCATGGCTCCGAACACTCCTTGCGTACATCCATGACCTGCGAAGGACACAGCAGGTCAATAACGATAACGAATCCATCAATGTAGCAATGTCCTACATTCGAGGAGGCAGAGCTGATGACTGGGCGGAAGTATACACCAGTGATCACCAGGATGAAGTCGCTGGTGATTGGAACGTAGACTTTGCAGAATTCCTAGAAGAACTAAAGAGCAGTTTTTCTAACGTCTCCCAGAAGAAGGAGGCAATGGATAAGCTGAATCGCATTCAGCAAGGTCGTATGAAGGCCGATGACTTTTTCAAGGAGTTTGAACTCCTGCTAAAGGAAGCGGGGTATGACAAGAAGAGCGAATATGTTCTTCAGTTGGCTGAAAGAGCAGTCAGCCTCAACATCATGAGCGATCTAGTCCGAACGAGGACAGAGGAGTTTAACAGCTACGACGAGTTAAAGAAACTCGTCACTGCCAATGATCTAATCCGCCGCCGCTACGATGAACAGAAGCGCGGATACAACAACATGAGCTGGGGTTACAGCATACAAGGACAAAGTCGTGGTCAAGGATCCACGCAACAAGCCTACGGTAGGCAAGAGCCAAAGAAATGGGAAGGACCTCGAGTGGTAGGGTCTACCCCCATGATAGCAAGACGTGATGGGTCCGGGATGACCTTTGGAGGTTCGGGACGACCCATGGACCTGGATCGAGCAAGGGTAAATGGCCTTTGCTTCAACGTGGCGAAAAAGGCCACATTAGTAGGAACTGCCCGAAGAAGAACAAAGCCGCGGTTCGTAGCGTGGAACTTATGGATTATAGCAGCGAGAGAACGGACAACGTTAGTGAAGAAACTAACATAAATAGTGTAGATGTAGTACCAGGGTTACCAGCTGGTATGGACATGAATTCATTCACCGCCTGGGTGAATAGTATGGGTTTTATAAGAGCTCCCCAGTAGATATAGGTCTGGTGGAGCGTTCTAAATTAAATACTTCGGACATAGTAGATAGTGGACTTGATTTCACAATCAAATATAATAATGTAGAAAAACACGCTTCTGCATTTACTCATAAAAAACCCGAAGTACTTAAAAAACCTATATGATACGAACCCGGCACAGCTGAATGGACTGCTCAAAGGCTCAAGGAAGGGGAACTTCCAAAAGCCGTTGGACTTTTAAGGACATGGGTACCTTCCTCGCGAATAAGAGAAGCTTCGGAGGAAACCGTCATGGAAATACGAGCATTGAACTGGAAAACAGCAGTCAAAGCTGTTAAGAGTCTCGCAACAAAGAAAAGCTACGTCCGTGGAACACACGGAAAAAGCTTGAAACTTCCAGTCATTGTTGAAACACTAGAGGACAACAGGCAAATAGTTACACAAGGACTAGTCAACAGTGGAACCACAGGTTCATGCATTGACGCAAACTTTGTAAAACGACATAGGATTGTAACCAAAGATTTACCTATTCGAATACCTGTCTACAATGCTGACGGTACACTCAACGAGAATGGCTCAATAACCAAATACGCTGAAGTCCGTGTAACTATCGGAGACCACTCGGAACGAGTTCAGTTTGGCGTTGTCAATCTTGGAGAACAACACATCTTCCTAGAACTAGATTGGTTGCGTGTTACGATCATGTGCATCGCTGCATCGGACCGACACCACTATCGATCCAGCTCCGCATACTGCCGCAATTGTGCACATCGATTGAACTATCGATCCGACTCACCAACCCGACTCGCAACAAGTCCATCATCGATGCGACACACCAATGATACTGATCAAGGTGAATTGGTTCCGCCACTCTTATCTTCCCCTATCCTATATCCCATCGCTATCCCTTCGGATGGGCTATGCACCTAGACCACCACCGTTACCTTATTAGTTAGTCTTCTTCCTATCCGCACTCGCTATCTTTACTCTTGATTCGTCATAACTACTTTAGGATATCTCGTAGCAACATCGGAGATAGCGTACATAGTATAAAGGACCTGCGGACGTAGATAGAAGCCCTTAGCTTTAATATCGACCTGGTACGACCCCGACCTGGTGGGATCCTCCCTTAGTTTCAATATCGACTTTGTTCTCCTCTACATTAATATCGCTGTATGACTTGATTCGACTCGGATATAATCCTATTGAATTGATACGACCCTAAAATCATACTCGACTTCTCTATCTCCTTCTCCAACCCCGTTCGACCCTGTCGATCTTTAGTCGACGCTACCTCGATCTCGAACGGACTCGACACGGACCGCGCAGCGTAGCGAGGATACTGTCAATAATGGTATCGAAGGTCCACTTGATCCGCACGCTCCTAACATTGCGACATCATAATCCAAGTGTCAACTGGGTTAAATCAGAAGTTACTTTTGACCAATGTCCGACTCGGTGCGGATATAATCCTCACTTTTGGACGCCTGAAGACGTTCAAACAAGAGCGGTACTTGAAGACAGCGAGAGACTTTTCGTGTTTGATTGGGATCGATATGTACAAGAACAGGTAGATTCCAGGAAATGGACAGAGAAGAAGGCGGAAGAAGAAACACGAAAACACTTCGACACTTCCACTCCGTATATAAACAAATACCCGGATGTTTTCAGTCAAAAGGAATTTGATCAATTACCACAACGACGCCCTTGGGATCATGCAATCGAGTTAACACCTGGTTCTAAACCACTCGATTGTAAGATATATCCTTTGAACCCGAAGGAACAAGAAGCGTTGGATGCATTCCTTGAAGAAAACATTCGAACCGGACAAATTCGACCCTCGACATCCCCGATGGCCTCACCATTCTTCTTCATCAAAAAGAAAGACGGTACCCTTAGACCAATACAAGACTATCGCAAACTGAATGAAATGACGATTAAAAATTGATATCCACTCCCTCTCATTCAGGAGCTTATTGATCAATTGAAGGGCGCTAAGATATTCACAAAGATGGACATTCGATAGGGATTCAACAATATACGGATCAAAGAAGGAGATGAGTGGAAAGCCGCGTTCAGGACCAATCGAGGATTATTGAACCAACTGTTATGTTCTTTGGATTAACCAACTCACCAGCAACGTTTCAAGGATTCATGAATCATATCCTTCGAGATTTGATAAATGAAGGACATGTTATAGTCTACATGGATGATATACTCGTGTTTACAAATGACTTGAAAAGTCATCGAATAATTGTAAACCGAGTCCTTGATATTCTTCGAGAACACAAACTCTTTCTCAAGCCTGAGAAGTGTTCTTTCGAGAAAACATCTATAGAGTACCTTGGAATAATCATTGAGAACGGAACAATTCGAATGGACCCGAAGAAGGTCAAAGCTGTACGAGAATGGTTAACCCCATTGAAGAAACATGATGTCCAACAGTTCCTTGGCTTCTGTAACTTCTTCAGGCGATTCATTCGAGGATTTAGCAAAGTTGCCAAGCCATTGACAAAACTTACTGGAAATGCAGTCTGGGAATGGACAGTGGCCCAACAGTATGCATTCGACGAACTCAAGCGTCGAATCTGTGAAGAAGTAGTCCTCCTCATTCCCCGAAATCATGGAAAGTTTAGACTTGAAGCTGATTCATCTGACTTTGCAAATGGTGGTTGTCTCTCTCAATTTGTCGACGGAAAATGGTGGCCTGTAGCATTCCGATCTTGTTCACTCAATGAAGTTTGAAAGAAACTATGAGATTTATGACAAGGAATTAATGGCAATTATGGACTCGCTCGATGATTGGCATCAATATCTCCTTGGAGCTGAAGAACAGATTGAAATCTTTTACAGACCACGCAAACCTACAATATTTTCAAGAAACCCCAAAAGCTGAATAGACGACAAGCTCGATGGGTTTTGAACTTCGAATATAATTTCAATCTAGTTCACCAACTGTTATATTCATGCGATAATGGTTCCGCAATATACGCGTTAGCCATCACTATCATATCGCTAGTTCTTCCTCGCGACTTCGCCTTACTCTCTTCGCTACTTAACACTTCGTTCTCTTACACTTCGTCGCCTCGCTGACTCGCGTCATCCTACTGATATGTTCGCTTGTTCATTTGTTCACTTGCTCATTATGTTTCTATCCTTTGTTTCGTTCTCTTATTGTCTTTTACATCCCCTTTTGTTCTATTGTCTTTTCATTCTTATTGTCATTTCTTATCTACACGTCTGACATACGAGATAGCGAATTAGTATAAATAGGTAGCATCAAGTATGGTAGACTTTAGTTTTGAAATCGACTTAGATTGACTCCGAACGCTCCCTTCTCAAGCCAACTACTATCCTTTTGTTCGCTTTCGCCAACGAGCTTCGCTCGTTACTTCGTCGGACTGTGCGGTGTATAGAGGTGTTGCTAATAGCTTCGCCGAAGTCCAATCTCGCTCGGAGGTTGTCAGTCGCTTCGGGATTCGTCTGATCGATATTTCGCCCGAAGGTCTTGCATGATCTTAACACCGACCAGGAAAGACAATGGCTAAAGTTGATATACTGTCAAGGATGACAGGTCTTCAGACGGGGGAAAAGGACAACGAGAACATTGTCCTTCTAAAGCCAGAATTTTTCATTCACGCCCTTAATATCTCCTCACCAGAAGATGTATTCCTGTCAGAAATCCAAAAGAATCGAAACCACATTGATCGACTTGTAAAGGATAACCTCGATGCCAAAAACCCTGAGTGGAAAGAAACTGAAGGGATTATTGAGTGGAAAGGACGAATCTATGTACCGAAGAACAGAGTACTTAGGTCCAAAATCCTTACTAAGTACCATGATTCACCACTTGCAGGACATCCTGGACAGTACAAAACAGCGGAACTTGTCACTCGTGATTACTGGTGGCCAGGAATTACTCGGGATGCTGGAAAGTATGTGGAAGGTTGCGAGAAGTGTCAAGCGACGAAATCTCATCGCACTCGACCCATTGGACATCTTCATCCTCACACCGTTCCAACTGAACCTTGGCAAGTAATTGGTACTGACATGATTGGAGAACTTCCTGAATCTGGCGGTTACAATGCGATCACAATCTTCATTGACCACTTCACGAAGAGACTGAGACTTGTACCAACCCATACCACAGTCACTTCAGAAGGAATGGCAAAGATTTATCGAGATTCCATCTTCTCCACCCATGGACTTCCACGCAAGATAGTTCATGATCGAGGACCACAGTATCACTCGAGGTTCATGAAGGAACTCTATCGGCTGTTAGGCATTGAAGCGAACTTTACTACGGCATACCATCCACAGACAAACGGTCAATCAAACCAAGAGATTGTCATGAAGTGAGCCGCCCCTATTATTTTCCTTTTCTTTACAATACATCATTCCATCACTGTTACCTATCATAATCAATCCGGAACCTTCCAGTCCATTCTGTTCCATTCCTCGTTCCTGAACTATACAGTATGACATCATGGTTCCCGTACCTTACCTTTGTATATATAAGCCAGCCCCCACAACCTGATCCCTTATCTTGACCTCTTTGTCGTTGGGATCAGGTATGTCTTTACTTACTTCTCAGTATTTATTATGAATATAACTTTGTCGTTGGGATCAGTATCTGTCCGCTTCCGCCTAAGCTTCCGCTCAGTCTTGCCGCCATCGTCACCTCTTTGTGACAGAGATCGAACAATATCTCCGTTTGTTCATTAATTACCAACAAAATAATTGGCACGAATGGTTACCTTTAGCAGAGTTCAACTACAATGACAAAGTTCACTCAGCGACGAAAGTCTCTCCCTTCTACGCAGATACAGGAAGACACCCGTATAAAGGCACAGCAACTCAAATGAATTCGGACAACCCCTCAGTACAAGCTTTCGTAGATGGAATGAAGAAGATACGAAAGGAAGTAGGATCAGCTTTAGAGAAAGCAAAGGTAGAGATGAAGAGGCAGTATGACGGAAAGAGAAAGAAAGGTATAGAGTACAAGGTTGGTGACAAGGTTTGGTTAGAAGGAACCAACCTTTCAGTAGATCATCCAATGAAGAAATTAGGCGATAAGAGATACGGACCATTTACAGTCCAACAGAAGATAGGCGCCAGCTCCTATAAACTGGAAATCCCACGTACATGGAAACATGTACACAATGTCTTCAACAAAGTTCTTCTCACTCCATATAAAGAACCTAGTTTTCCTACACAACCCCGAAACACACGCCCGCCTCCTGTACAGTCAAAGACCATTCTCTTATACAACGAAAATGTATAATTGTCTTAAAAAGGTATAAAACATCGGAAAGGGTCAGGTTTCGTGTTGAGTACATAGCTCAGGACGTAATACATAGATTATAGTACATCAAAAGATTGGGAACCCCACATGGGGAATGTACTTGGCAGATTCGCCGGACAGGTACCATTTTGGGCTGGATGACTCATATTATACATTCGGCGCTTATATGCCGTCTCATCAGGATTCGTCTTCTGACTGTTCGTTGTTGTTTTCCTCGCTGCTATCACTCCCCAGTTCACTTCCAGATTGCTCCTGCACATCCACCACAACTTTTGGACGAGGTATTGCCGGTGGCAAAGGCCCCAACTTGGGTTGCGGCTTCCCAAATCGTCCACTGACCAGTCCTTTTTCCTTCCTTGATTGCCATTTCTGCTTCTCTTTCAGCCAGTCAGCTTTTTCTTGTGCCCAAACTGCCTTTCGAGCATCCACTGCCTTCTGCCTCTCTGTAACCCTCTTTTTCCAGTCTTCTATTTCAACCTTCCTTCCCTCTTTATTTGTCTTTTCAGCTTCCTTCTTCCGTTCCTTCTCAACCATTTCTTTATCAAACTCGATAACCTTCTCATAGAACTCATCACTAGACAAAAGTACTGGAAGACCATCCCCCATTAACCTTTTCCCTTTGCCCTTCCCATCCTTTTTTTGCTCTCGAAACGCCAACTGCTCTCATAGGGCTTTGCAGTAGGCCTCATTCAAGATGTTTGCTGCCTGCAGCTCCAGTGTTCGTTGACGATAATATTCAACTTCAAATTCAGATTCACGGAGGGCTGCTAGAAGCTGAATTTCGGTGGTAGTTTCGGGTGTAATACCAAGGGTATTGGAGCGAGACATCGTGGTTTTGGGAATGAGTCCATTTGACTTCAGTGTGAGCGGCGTGACTGGTCTTCCCACCAATGAATCTAAAGATAATTCTTTCAGCTGCCCAACAGTCTTTTTAATGATATCTTCGATGTCATTTGGTTTCTGAAACGACATAGGTGAGTTTGAGGATGATGGGTCTGCAGGCCGGTTCGATTTCGAAGGTCCAACTGATGGCGGGTCCTCTGCAATTGTAGGCAGCATGTGGGACTGAGCAATGCCACTAGGTGAGTCAGGTTCACTCTCCAGGTCATCTTTGACGAGAAGAACATTCCGAATCATCTTTGCCATGACACGTACAGGAGTCGCGGGAACAACAGGAAGAACACCTTCAACTGATGTCACTTTCGCTGGGGCCATCATGTCTTCATTTATTGTGTTAGGGTTGTATGGCCATACTCCAGTCTTTTGAAATGCCGACTGGATGGTTCCGACTGTCAATGCACAAATGTGAGCATTTCCATAGATTTCGAGAAGTTTGCTTTGCTCATTGCTTCTCCAGTTCTTCGGTGATGGGCATCTTGTTCTTCGCGAATGCGTAACTTCAGCACTGAGAAGACAACGACATCAAGACCTTGGTAGACATGTGTGGCATGCGAAGGATAGCAAAGAATAAGAATATTGTTTCCGCGTGCATATTGCAGGAATTTTCTGGTATAATGGGAGTTATGGCCATACACTGGACCTTTTCGCCATCCACCAATGACCCTTTCTCGAGTTCCTGATCCTTCAGTAACGCCGATTTCATCTGTAGCGTAGGTATCTTCTTCAAGAATCCTATTTTGTGTGATCGTGTCATGCAGCAGTTTGAAATAAGCTTCGTTTGTGTGAGGATTTACTGCCCGACCTCTCTTTTCATCAAGTGGTGAAGACCAACCCATATGAAGGTGGTCAGAGTGCTTGCGCACAAGGCGCTGTGTCCATTTTTTGCCAACACCTGTGACAGGAAAGTTATCTCCCAGTCTCTCGTGCAAAATTTCATCAACATGTTCCTTCAATTGACGGTGACTGAGAGGAAAGCCCTGGTTAGCCACTTCAATGATGTAGGCAATAACTGCATCTGTTTCCCCCACTGTTAACCATGCTTTACTGGCATTACTTTCTGCTCGAGTGAGTTTTCTGGTGGAATGGTTTATGATAGTGGCATGGTTCAACCTGATTGTCTTTCCTGTTTCCATCCTGTATAAAGCAGTAAACCGGTCGCAAATAGCTTTTGCACCAACATTTGGAAGTCCAAGTTTCCGTTGAGCCAGCTCTTCCTGGTAAGCTTCCACTGCCCGCTTTTGAAGATCAGCTTTGGCTTCACTTTCACGCTGCTTCTTCTTTTCATCAGATTCAGCATGTCTCACCATCGAAAATCGAGGAGGGAGGATAAGCTTTCGCTTAGCTGAACTCATGTTACAGTCAATTGATATTAGCTCATTAAGTCCGCTCACAACAACCATTGTAACTCAGGAATGGTGAGCTCAAGGGGCACAAAAACTTGCTCAAAGGTACTTTCAAGGTATAGAACAAGTCAGTACCACTTTCAGAAGTATGAATTGTAAAGTTCTTGTTTGGTGAATGATTTGAATTTTGAAATGATGGAATTCATGCAAATATTGCACAGAAAAGGCTTTGATATTTGATGATTCTTTGAACTTGATGGTTCTGAGCATAATACAGAGGCGAAAGGGATATATTTGCATAATTTAGTATAGCTATTGAGGTCATGGTTGAATGTCATGACCGTGTAGAGCTCAACGTATAACATGATTGATGCCGTATAAGATGCCGATCTTTAACTGTAGTTGTAGGAGGAGAAGAAGAGTTTGAAGCAGAAGAAATCCTTGATTCGAAGAAAGTAGGACGAGGAATCAAGTACAAAGTCTAGTGGAAAGGATACGGTTCACATGAACAGACCTGGGAACCGCGATCAAACCTCACAAATGTGGACCAATTGCTCAAGGAATTCCATGAAAAGAATCTGACAAAACCAAAACCCGCAATATTTCGTCGAATTGAAATCCCTATTTCCTTGTTCCCTACAGAATTGTTTTGTCCTCTTCCTCTTGCCGACACCGAACCCAATCCCGCTTCACTACCCTCTGAAAACTTTCTTTTACAACAAGCACATTGTGGAACTCGTGCCCTGAGGAGAGGGTGATGTTACGAACTGACTCTTTTTCAATTTCTTTTTGTCTATCTTATTATACTTTTTCTTTTATCTTTTCCTTTTCTTTCATTTACATACATGTGACAGCCTTGACATTCTCGCAATTTCAACGCATTTCTCTCATGTCTGTCAAACTATTGACAGACTGTCATTCTCGCGCTGTCAACACAACTCTCTCATGTCTGTCAGACTATTGACAGATTGACAGTGTGAGAATTCTCTCATGTCTGTCAAGCTATTGACAGATCGTTGTATAGCCTCACAGTTATGACGTGAGATAGTTCCCATGGGTTCATTTCAGAATATGTATATAAGATAGGGCATTTCCTAGAGTAGTCTCTATCTCTGATCTCGTCTATTCTCCTCAGTAGCTAGACAAGAATCAAAGACCTTTCCTCCCTCATTCACTTTGTTTGACTCGACTATCTCGGCTTGTGTGACGCCTAGTCATATAGTGAGTTAGCAAGTCACTGACGATAGTTCCCATCGGCTATCTTCTAAATCGCGTGACGCCTGGCTACATCGGTAAGCTAGCGAGATGTTGACAATTGATACCACTATTCGTAGTATCCTCGTTAGAGTCACGTGTCCCAGGTAGAAGCAGTCAGATGGAGCGAAGGATCCGATCCAAAGCAAAGCGAGTATAATGTCTCAACTGAGTATAGACTGTATAAGTCAACTGAGGTTGATATTTAAACTGAAGTACAGCTAAGCTACACTACGGCTTCAATACTAGTCTTGTAGCTAACCAGAGTAATAAGTAAATAACACATGTATAAGATGCTGACTGATGAGCATATGATCTTGGTAAGAAGTAATAATGTTGAATGAAGGAATGTGTGGATGTTAACTATAAGTGTTGTAATAAAGAAAGTGCAATCGCATCCCTCGGATGCGATGAAGGATAAACGTATAACGGATCCATCGGACGCGATGGAAGCGATTAGTGTATATTTGTATATAAAGAAATAGACTGTCCTGCATGAATATAACACAGCGTGAGAATGACAGTCTGTCAACAGCTTGACAGACATGAGAGAAATGTGTTGACATTGCAAGAATGCCAGGGCTGTCACATGTATGTAAATGAAAGAAAAGGAAAAGATAAAAGAAAAAGTATAATAGGATAGACAAAAAGAAATTGAAAAAGAGTCAGTTCGTAACACTTCTCGCTTCTTTCTTTCCTCCTCCTCTTTTCTCTTCTTTTCTTCCGCCTCCCGTTTCTTCTTTTCCTCCTTCTTTTGATGGATCTCAGCCAATCACACCTCGGCCGCTGCTTCCTCCTCCTCCTCCTCAGCCTTCCTTTCAGCTTCTCTCTTGGCTTTCTCCTCCTTCTGTTAAGGCCGTGCAACCAGAAAGGATTACGATCGAGGTTCCGGAGGCTCCGGACGGAGTTCCAAGTGTGGGAACGGTGGCTGTGACACAAGGAGGTACTCGAAAGGGCTACACGGTCCTCGGAAGTATGATGGGACTTCAGCGAAGCTTTCAGCAACGCTCCCTACATGCTATCTGGGTGTCCCTGCGAAGTGCGAAGAAGAAAGAAGTTCCGGAGCGTCGGACAGAACCGATCGGTTGATCCGGACGTAACTAAGCGTAATATAGAAGGAGGATAGAAGGTAACTTTTATTTCAAGCTGGGGAAACAATACTAAACAGTGTACTTAAGTAGTAAATTGCCTAATTGTTAAATAAAGAACAATAAGCAATATAAAGGTTTACCCGAGGTGAAATATAAGACAATAAGGGCGTGGGAATCTCGGACAAATACCTTTCGAAGCTGTCCGAAGCTATCGAGAATAGAATCGAAGATACAGAGCTGATAATGAATGCGAAAGCTCCGGAAATGCGAATAAGTCATTTGGTTATCGATCCGGAATTATTCGATTGTTGATTTGGAAGTATTTGATTATTGATCCGGAGGCATTCGACGATCAATCCGACCGGAAGACTGACCGGAAAGGTCCAGTCTAAGTATCAGAATGAATCGACTATCGATTTGATCAGAAGGTTGGTCGATTGGTCTGGCACAGGCGTAACAGTATCCCCCACTTAGGCTTGAGCCCTCGAAAGCCCTTGCCGGCGGGACCGCTCTTGATCTAGTACCGCCACCACCTACGAATATTCCCACGCTTAAAAAAGAGCAAGGAATAGGGCCTCGGTAGGCGAAGTACCACAGATTGAGAGTAAATACAAAAAAAAATCACCAAACTTTTGAGAGCATCGCAGGAACCGTAGGCCAAAAACGCGGCGAAAGCATGACGACCAGAAGCAACATCACCATAGCGAAAGAAAACACATCGACTCAGGACGAAGACCATGGAGACCTCCAAAACCTCATCGAGAGAGCAATAACCTGGAGTTAATGGCCAAGGACGACAACTGTGCAGCAGTCCTACCCAACAAACTCCTTCGACTAGCCACGTTAGCAAAAGAAAGCGGAAAAACTAAAACAGCCCTGAACGACACACTCGACAAGATTACTCTCATTGCCCAGATTCTCCAGGAATGGTCATGGAAGGACAAGTCCGACGAATGGAGGAAAGAGCTGATGGAATGCATGGAGGAGGAACTCACAGAAAGAACAAATAACATCAGCATAACAATCGACGGCATTGCTAGAGAGGCCCGCACGACCTGGAAGAAACTAGAAGAGATGACGGGAATGATGACAGAAGTTTCGACCAAGATAGCGACCATAGGCAACACGTTACCAGACAGAGGCACCCAAACAGGCAGAGAGGAAGGCGAAATCGAAATCGAAAACGGGTCACCAAAAACATCGTACGCGAACGCAGCACGGAGGAACGCCCCACCAACCCACGAAATACAACACCATCAACACCACACCGCAGTCAGAGAAGCCGAAATAAAGGATAGACGGATCGTCATCACCTCCCAAACGCCATCAGATTGGACCTTGGGAGAAAGAGAGCTGGTGGCAAAGGCGAACCTGGCCATGGACAGAATCGTCACGGAGGAAGGGGCGGAAACCATCAAACCAGAAGTGCTAGCGGCCACAAAGATAGCCAACAAAGGAGCGTTCCTGTTGCTGAGAAGCGCAGAGGAAGTGATTTGGGTCAAGAAGGAGGGAAGGATGGAACGGTTCGCAGCTGCGTGGGGATCCACAGCAACGCTTAAGGCCAACTACGCGGAAGTGGTGGTAGAAGCAATCCCAGTGGAAACGCCCATCAACAGTCCAACGGAACAGAGAAGAATTGAAGCGGCGAGTGGAATACGGGCGGGAGCGATAAAAAGTATCAGGTGGATCAAAGCAGTTGAAAAGCGGAAAGAGGGGCAGCGGCACGCCCATGCTATTTTCTCCAGGGATACGAGAGATGACGCTAACGAATTGCTTACAGGACGAGTAGTCATACAAGGCAGAGTGCTTCGCGCGAAGAAAAACAACCCGGACCCCAAACGATGCGTGAAATGCAGCACCTTCGGTCACATAGCGGAACAATGCAAAGCAGAGAACGACGTGTGCGCCAGATGCGCCGGTAAGCACCGAACGGCGACATGCCAAGCTACGGAACAACAACTCTTCTGCGCCAACTGCAAGAAGGGAGGACACGGAGCAGCTAGCAGAGAATGTCCAGAATTTCAAAAAGCGCTGAGGGACAGGATGAAGTGGGACCCGGAACGAGCGTATCGGCTATTCATCACTAGGAACCCAAACACGTGGGGACGAATGGATGAGCCGACGATGGAGGAATTTGACCAGGGATGGAGAACCAATGTGCGCAGTGACTACGGAGAATGGACCACAGTACAGAGAAACAAAGGGAAAGGTAGGTTAGCGGGAGGGAATCCAGGAGAAGGCGGAGGGGAAAAACGAACACAACAAGAACCGGAAGCGCGGGAGAAGCCAACAACATCAGACGAGTCGACCTCCAACAGAGGCCGCAGTCGAGGCCCCAGAAGGGAGAAAACAAGGGAAAGAGGTCAAAAAACGCTCGAGCAGTACAGGTTCTCATCCGGATCCAGGCCGCCGCGAACGCAATCACCCAACCCCCAACAGCCACAGCAACCGCTACAATACCCGGTGCAAATGTACCCCCCGATGCAGATGATGACGTATCAAACGGGACCACCGTCCCCGACACCCCAACTCATGTCGCAGCCAACAATGACGATACCCTCGCAACACATGATGCCGCAATACCTACACCCTCCGCCACCATCGCAGCCACAATATTCACCAGCAGTCACGATCACGCCGGCGACGCCGACAAGAAGATGGAGCGAAGAACCAATTGTGAATGAGAACGAGAGACGGATACAACAATCCAACGGAGGATGGATTTAACACAACCAACAGCAGGACAAAGGACGACGTTAGAAATAATGCAGCTGAACACCAACAAATCAGACAACGCTACGCATGATTTCCTCAAATCAGACCGCGGCAGAGCTGACATACTAGCGATACAGGAACCATACATCGATTCCAAAGGAAGAACGAGAGCGCTACCACACCTCAGAGTTATATACCCAACCGGCCACGTCGAGCACTTCGGGTCCCCAGCGAGACCGCGAACAAGATCCCTGATGATGATACATACACGAATCTCGACAAACAACTGGACACAATTAGACATACAATGCGCAGACATGACAGCGATACAACTAACGACCACCAGCGGAACTTACAGAATCTTCAACATCTATAACGACTGCAACAACGACGATACGCTACGAACACTGGACGAGTGGATGAAATCACCAACAGCACAACAAAAACCAAGGGGCCCGCTGCACTACATATGGCTAGGAGACTTCAACCGGCACCACCCGCTGTGGGACGAACCAAGAAACCACCACCTATTCACGGCGCGAAACATCGAGGCGGCGCAACTACTTCTAAATCTCAACGCGGAATATGAGATGCGGATGACCCTCCCAGAACAGCTACCCACGCTATGCGCCCACAGTACGGGAAATTACACGAGAGTCGACAACGTGTTTTGCTCGGAGGATTTAACAGAACACATACTCACATGCAACACCATCCCATCCCGACGCCCAGTATGCATGGACCACATACCAATTCACACGATCATCAACGTACGCACCCCATACGTGGACCAGAGAACGCGATGGAATTGGGCGCAAACAGACTGGAAACGCTTCAAGGAAAGAACGAAAGAGGAAATAGACAAGAGACCACCAGCGAGAGAGTTAAACACCATAGATGAGTTCAATGACACCCTCAAAACCCTCGATGATATGTTCACAAGCCTCATAGACGAACTAGTCCCGAAAGCCAAACCCAGTCCATACCAACGACGATGGTGGAACATACAACTAACGGAAATGAAAAAACGAGCAGGCAACTTAGCTAACAAATCACACAGGAAACGACACAACATACAACATCCAGTACACGAAGAGTACCGCCGAATACGGCAAGCTTACAATGCGGAAATCAAGAAAGCAAAAATCGACAAATGGGTGGAATACATCGAGAACGCCGATACTAGCTCGGTATGGGATATAGGACGACTGATGGAAAACGGATACACCGATGGAGGTAGAATGAGGGTACCAGCCCTAAGGACAACGGACGAGGACGGCGCAGAAAAGATAGTAGAAGGGAATTCAGAGAAAGCACAAATATATCGAGATGCGTTTTTCCCGCCACCACCAGAAACAACTAATGTTCCCGCAGACACTAACTACCCCCCACCAAAATGGGCCTTCACACCACCCACAGACAGACAAATTCTCCAGGCTATCAGACGACTAAAAAAACGGAAAGGCAACAAGACCGGGAACGATACCCAACGACATATTCAAAGCAGTCGCCGAGCTAATAACACCACATCTGGGACCAATTTACCGAGCCACCTTCACCCTCAACATATACCCGGATGAATGGTCTAGAACAGAGACGATCGTACTCAAAAAACCAGGGCAAGCCAGACTACCGGGATCCGAATGCGTGGCGGCCCATCACCTTATCCAACGGACATGGTCGGCTACTGAACAGCTGCATCGCGGAGGAAATAACAAAAAAAGCGGAACTCTTAGGACTGCTGCCGGCAATGCAGTTTGGGGCAAGACCGGGGAGATGCACAACTGGTTCCATACACATGATGGTGGACAAGATCAAGAAGCTATGGCGCGAGGGACAGATGGCGACGGTACTATACATGGACGTCAAAGGCGCCTTCCCAAGCGTTGACTTAGACATGCTGTTTCACGAACTGAGGAAGATGGGAGTGCCGAGCGGTATCACAGACTGGATGAAGAGGCGTTATGGGAGGAGAGTCACACAACTCTCCTTCGACGACTACCTATCCGAGCCCTTCGAAGTGCCAGGAGGGGAAGACCAAGGAGATCCTTTTTCGGCGGTGGGATACATCTTATACGCAGCGGGTTTACTAAAAAGTTTACAGGAAGCTCAAAAGGAAGATGGTTACGGCTTCATGGACGATCTCGCAGGCATGAAAGGAGGCACAAACGTGGCCGTAGTACACATGAACATTGAACAAATGATGGAACGAGACGAAGGCGTCCTTGAATGGGCGAGGAATCACAACTGCCAATTTGGACTCCCGAAATTCCAACTTGTGGATTACAGCCGCAAACGGGAGCCTGACCCGGAGGTCCCGGGCAGAACCAAAAGGATCGAAGGCCCGGGAGTACGTCTGGGGGAAACAACCATCAAGCCAGTACCATTCACGAAGTTCTTGGGAGTTCTAATAGACCAGCAACTGAGGTGGAACGAACAACACACAACAATGATAAAGAAGGGACAGCAATGGATATCGCAATTTAGGCGCATAGCGGGTCTCAAGACGGGAATGACAGCGCAACTAATCCAACAACTATATAAAGCTAAGGCCATACCCCGAATACTTTACGCTGCTGATGTTACCCTTATGCCCACATCCAGAAAAAGAGAGAAATCGTGGAAACAAGCGTCAGCTAAATGAGGCATCACACGTAAACTCACGTCCATCCAACGACAAGCAGCTATCATGATATCGGGAGCCATGACCACGACGGCCACCGACATCCTCGACATACACGCGGCCCTCCTGCCAATGCCATTGGAAATAGAACGACAACGACACCGCGCAGCAGTAAGGCTCACGACCATGCCTGAACAACACCCAATAGCCGAAAGAGTAAAGGACGCAGCGAGATACAAACAACGAACCAAACACCCGTCACCATTACACGACCTCATGGGCAGATATGGTCTAACACCCAAGACGATGGAAAAGAAGAAGGCGGTTAGATACGAAGCATCCTGGGACCTGAACCTCGAAATCCGGATATGGGACGCCAAGGGGAAAGCGCTCACAGCACTCGAAAATGACGAAACCAGGTGGAAAATATTCACGGATGGATCAGGTTACAAAGGGCACGTAGGAGCAGCGGCAGTTCTCTATGACCAAGACGAAGAAAGAGGGGTCTTAAGACACAAGCTGGGGAAGGAAGAACATCACGAAGTGTATGAAGGTGAGTGTATGGTATTGATACTAGGATTGCATCTCGCGGCAGTACAAAACACAGAAATGGACAAAACTATCTATCTGGGCGGACAATACAGCGGCGATAACAGCCACCGACACGGCCAAGACAGGCCCGTCACATTATATACTGGACATGTTCCACGACCAGCTACGCGAACTCAGGTCACGACTACTGAACTTACACGTTACCATATCATGGATCCCAGGGCACCTTGGAGTGGAAGGGAATGAGAGGGCAGACCAGGAGGGCGAAACGAGCAGCAGAGAAGAGGTCGAGCAGGAAGGCAGAGCTCCCGGTATGCTTAAGAAAACCACTCCCTCACAGCCAAACGGCAGCAATCAGAACATTCCGAGAACAGCTAGAAAAGCACCACGACAAGTTATGGAGGAAATCACCACGCCATTACCGCCTTTCAGAGAATCGACCCAGGCGAAGCTACAGCGGCCTCCAGAAGATACTGGAAACTAGCACGATGGCTCCCGAGACCGATATTATCCATTCTCACACAGCTGCGAACGGGTCACATACCTCTCCAGAAACACTTACACCGAATCGGAAAAGCGGTTGACGCCGCTATGCCCATGCTGCCGAACAGAAGAGGAAACAGTACGGCACTACCTATTCGAGTGCCCAGCGCACAGAAGGGCCAGGGAAAAGATGCAATGGGAGCTATCGAACCAACAATGGGGTCTAGGACCCCTGCTAACGTCGAAGAAGGCGCTACCGAAGCTGTTCCATTTCATTAACACGACAGAGAGATTCAAGCACATTTACGGGGAGCTGCCAGAAATAAGAGAAGTTGAGGAAGAGTAGGGTTATAGAAACGAGGGATACAACGGAAACATACAACGAAGTGCTAATCTACCTTACAACGAACTAATACCTCAGGGTATACGGACTTCACAGCATACATACTCTTACGACCTTCGGGTCAGGCGCAAACGCGTCGTGTATCCCGCAAGGGAACGACAATAGTTGAATGGACAAACAACCACGAGGGAGCACGAATAGATGATATACATAAAGCAGTATATACACTACTATATGCTACGGCACAACGGTGTATAAATATGATACAAAAAAAAAAAAAAAAAAAAAAAAAAAGCCCTTGCCGGAGGTGCGGAAGTTTGTGATGAGGATAGGGACATGATAGGGCATGAGTGAGTGACATAATGAAGGAGTGTGAATGGATGGGAATGGCGAAATCATTAAAAGGATGAATGTGAAGAAAATAGAATTCAATTCAATTCAAATCCTTTCAATCCGGATTTCGGAGTATTTCATGAACAAGATGAGCCGAATTGCGAAATGGGAATGAGTGGTATGAGCTGTATGAACCTGAGAAACCTGAGAAACTCAACCAGAAAATCCACATAGAATGCGACTAAAATGTGAGGAATTATGGATCGAAGGGTCCAAAGTTTCCGAAAACCGGAAGCATTCGAAAGGGTGCAAGGAGGGTGTCGGATGAGTGCCGAAAGGGTGGACGAATGAATCCGAAAGGTTACGAGAAAAATCCGGAAGGATATGAACTAAAATCCAAAAGAAAATCCGGAAGGATTGCGAGCGAAAATCCAAGTGTCGAGAGAGTGAATTGCATGGTGAATGTTTCGGAAACTTGTCGGATATCCCCCTCTTAATCCAGACGTCCCATCGGCTGGCGAAAGCGAAAGGATCTGGGTAAATTAAAGAGAAAAGGACAGAAAAGTGGACGGAATGTCCGGAAATGTGGAAGGATAGCCTCGGAGACAGAAATCCGAAGGTCCTATCAGTACAAAGTACTGCCACAGAATGTTGGAAATCACAAAAGCGAAAGCAAGCCGGAAAGGTAAGCAAAGGGTGCACGCGGAGTGATGCAAAGCATCGATTGGAAATCTGATCCGAAAACGACCGGAAGGTCCGATAGGAAGGAAGAGCTCAAGGAAAAAACAACAAGATGAGTTTGAAGAAGTGTTTCGGTCTGCCCGGCAAATCAACGGACTTTAAGTGGGAGTAGAAACATATCCTATGCAAATAATGTGTGAAGTTCCCAAATGAAAAAGCTAGTGTGCAAAATAAGGATGACAAGTGTGAGAGATGAAGGTGACTCGGATGATCAGGGGATTCGGAAACGTAATGGAAAGGTGGTGAACAAGATGTAGAACATGATAAATGAAAGCTTGAAGTTCAAAAAAACCGAAAACTTTGGCTGGAAACCGGAAGGTAAGCGGCCGAAATTCGTACGTAGCTCGATACGAGACTGGAACCAAAGGAACATGAATGTGAAGATAATTAAATTCGGAAAACAAAGTATAAAAACAGAACAGGAATCGAAGAATTAAAGAACACAATGAAAAACACTTTCCTTGTCTTATAAGTTCCGATTGCCATCCGGTATCTCGGAAGCATCGGATTAGAAGCATCGGAATCACCCGAATACTTCGCCCGAAGTTTTGGGCAATGACTGCGGAAATGGTCTCCACCACAATAGAAACAAAGTGAAAGGTTTCGACGACGTTCTCGCTCGGATTCAAGGAGCCTACCATCTGGTCCCATGTAATCGGGAGGTTCCATACTCGATTCCGAGCCGTTATCGTGCGAAGATTCGCCCGATTCGGATTCGGCAATCGAAGAGTGTGCAGAGTGAAAGGAATCGGAAGAATGAGCCGAATTCACAAGGGAATCATGTGAATAATTGAATTCTGAGTCCGAATAATCGAATGGACCAACATCGGGGTCCGGATTGGTGTAGTAGTCCATCATGTGTCGCAAAAATCGATGACGGTACCTCGGATCAGCTCGACGAATGATTTCGTCCCAGCTGGCAACCTCGGAAGTATCCGAAGCATCATTTGAAGCATTGGACTCCATGTCCAAAGCATCGGAATCAATTTCCGAGTTCGAATCGGTGTACGGCTCGAACGACTCGGATTCTTGAGAAGAATTGTCGGAGATATTGTCAGGGAGGGATAGAGCATATTGTACAAAGTCCTGAGGGTCAGAACCGAAAGACATATTGAAAAGGAAGTGAGTGATAACGTATAGAGTGTGTAGCTTGAAATACTGTTAAGGCTGTGCAACCGGAAAGGATTACGATTGAGGTTCCGGAGGCTCCGGACGGAGTTCCAAGTGTGGGAATGGTGGCTGTGACACAAGGAGGTACTCAAAAGGGCTACACGGTCCTCGGAAGTATGATGGGACTTCAGCGAAGCTTTCGGCAATGCTCCCTACACGCTATCTGGTTGTCCCTGCGAAGTGTGAAGAAGAAAGAAGTTCCAGAGCGTCGGACGGAACCGATTGGTCGATCCGGACGTAACTAAGCGTAATATAGAAGGAGGATAGAAGGTGACTTTTATTTCAAGCTGGGGAAACAATACTAAACAGTGTCAACGTCTTGCTAGCTCACCGATGTAGCCAGGCGTCACGCGATTTAGAAGATAGCCAATGGGAACTATCTCACGTCATAACTGTGAGGCTATACAACGATCTGTCAATGGTTGACAGACATGAGAGAATTCTCACACTGTCAATCTGTCAATAGTCTGACAGACATGAGAGAGTTGTGTTGACAGCGCGGGAATGACAGTCTGTCAACAGTCTGACAGACATGAGAGAAATGCGTTGACATTGCGAGAATGCAAGGCTGTCACATGTATGTAAATGAAAGAAAAGGAAAAGATAAAAGAAAAAGTATAATAAGATAGACAAAAAGAAATTGAAAAAGAGTCAGTTCGTAACATCACCCTCTCCTTAGGGCACGAGTTCCACGATGTGCTTGTTGTAAAAGAAAGTTTTCGGAGGGTAGTGAAGCGGATTGGGTTCTGTGTCGGCAAGAGGAAGAGGACGAAACAATTCTGTAGGGAACAAGGAAATAGGGATTTCAATTCGACGAAATATTGCGGGTTTTGGTTTCGTCGGATTCTTTTCATGGAATTCCTTGAGCAATTGGTCAACATTTGTGAGGTTTGATCGCGGTTCCCAGGTCTGTTCATGTGAACCGTATCCTTTCCACTGTACTTTGTACTTGATTCCTCGTCCTACTTTCTTCGAATCAAGGATTTCTTCTGCTTCAAACTCTTCTTCTCCTCCTACAACTACAGGAGGCGGGCGTGTGTTTCGGGTTGTGTAGGAAAACTAGGTTCTTTATATGGAGTGAGAAGAACTTCGTTGAAGACATTGTGTACATGTTTCCATGTACGTGGGATTTCCAGTTTATAGGAGCTGGCGCCTATCTTCTGTTGGATGTAAACGGTCCGTACCTCTTGTCACCTAATTTCTTCATTGGGCGATCTACCGACAGGTTGGTTCCTTCTAGCCACACCTTGTCGCCAACCTTGTATTCTATACCCTTCTTCCTCTTTCCGTCATACTGCCTCTTCATCTCTACCTTTGCTTTCTCTAAAGCTGATCCTACTTCCTTTCGTATCTTCTTCATTCCATCTACGAAAGCTTGTACTGAGGGGTTGTCCGAAGTCATTTGAGTTGCCGTGCCTTTATACGGGTGTCTTCCTGTATCTGCATAGAAGGGAGAAACTTTCGTCGCCGAATGAACTTTGTCATTGTAGTTGAACTCTGCTAAGGGTAACCATTCGTGCCAATTATTTTGTTGGTAATTAATGAACAAACGGAGATATTGTTCGATCTCTTGGTTTGTTCGCTCCGATTGACCGTTTGTCTGTGGATGGTATGCCGTAGTAAAGTTCGCTTCAATGCCTAACAGCCGATAGAGTTCCTTCATGAACCTCGAGTGATACTGTGGTCCTCGATCATGAACTATCTTGCGTGGAAGTCCATGGGTGGAGAAGATGGAATCTCGATAAATCTTCGCCATTCCTTCTGAAGTGACTGTGGTATGGGTTGGTACAAGTCTCAGTCTCTTTGTGAAGTGGTCGATGAAGATTGCAATCGCATTGTAACCGCCAGATTCAGGAAGTTCTCCAATCATGTCAGTACCGATTACTTGCCAAGGTTCAGTTGGAACGGTGTGAGGATGAAGATGTCCAATGGGTCGAGTGCGATGAGACTTTGTCGCTTGACACTTCTCGCAACCTTCCACATACTTTCCAGCATCTCGAGTAATTCCTGGCCACCAGTAATCACGAGTGACAAGTTCCGCTGTTTTGTACTGTCCAGGATGTCCTGCAAGTGGTGAATCGTGGTACTTAGTAAGGATTTTGGACCTAAGTACTCTGTTCTTCGGTACATAGATTCGTCCTTTCCACTCAATAATCCCTTCAGTTTCTTTCCACTCAGGGTTTTTGGCATCGAGGTTATCCTTTACAAGTCGATCAACGTGGTTTCGATTCTTTTGGATTTCTGACAGGAATACATCTTCTGGTGAGGAGATATTAAGGGCGCGAATGAAAAATTCTGGCTTTAGAAGGACGATGTTCTCATTGTCCTTTTCCCCCGTCTGAAGACCTGTCATCCTTGACAGGATGTCAACTTTTGTCATTGTCTTTCCTGGTCGATGAACTAGATTAAAATTATATTCCGCAAGTTCAAGAACCCATCGAGCTTGTCGTCGATTTAGCTTTTGGGGTTTCTTGAAATACTGTAGGTTTGCGTGGTCTGTAAAGATTTCAATCTGTTCTTCGGCTCCAAGAAGATATTGACGCCAATCATCGAGCGAGTCCATAATTGCCATTAATTCCTTGTCATAAATCTCGTAGTTTCTTTCAACTTCATTGAGTGAACGAGATCGGAATGCTACAGGCCACCATTTTCCGTCGACAAATTGAGAGAGACAACCACCATTTGCAAAGTCAGATGAATCAGCTTCAAGTCTAAACTTTCCATGATTTCGGGGAATGAGGAGGACTACTTCTTCACAGATTCGACGCTTGAGTTCGTCGAATGCATACTGTTGGGCCACTGTCCATTCCCAGACTGCATTTCCAGTAAGTTTTGTCAATGGCTTGGCAACTTTGCTAAATCCTCGAATGAATCGCCTGAAGAAGTTACAGAAGCCAAGGAACTGTTGGACATCATGTTTCTTCAATGGGGTTAACCATTCTCGTACAGCTTTGACCTTCTTCGGGTCCATTCGAATTGTTCCGTTCTCAATGATTATTCCAAGGTACTCTATAGATGTTTTCTCGAAAGAACACTTCTCAGGCTTGAGAAAGAGTTTGTGTTCTCGAAGAATATCAAGGACTCGGTTTACAATTATTCGATGACTTTTCAAGTCATTTGTAAACACGAGTATATCATCCATGTAGACTATAACATGTCCTTCATTTATCAAATCTCGAAGGATATGATTCATGAATCCTTGAAACGTCGCTGGTGAGTTGGTTAATCCAAAGAACATAACAGTTGGTTCGAATAATCCTCGATTGGTCCTGAACGCGGCTTTCCACTCATCTCCTTCTTTGATCCGTATATTGTTGAATCCCCATCGAATGTCCATCTTTGTGAATATCTTAGCGCCCTTCAATTGATCAATAAGCTCCTGAATGAGAGGGAGTGGATATCGATTTTTAATCGTCATTTCATTCAGTTTGCGATAGTCTTGTATTGGTCTAAGGGTACCGTCTTTCTTTTTGATGAAGAAGAATGGTGAGGCCATCGGGGATGTCGAGGGTCGAATTCGTCCGGTTCGAATGTTTTCTTCAAGGAATGCATCCAACGCTTCTTGTTCCTTCGGGTTCAAAGGATATATCTTACAATCGAGTGGTTTAGAACCAGGTGTTAACTCGATTGCATGATCCCAAGGGCGTCGTTGTGGTAATTGATCAAATTCCTTTTGACTGAAAACATCCGGGTATTTGTTTATATACGGAGTGGAAGTGTCGAAGTGTTTTCGTGTTTCTTCTTCCGCCTTCTTCTCTGTCCATTTCCTGGAATCTACCTGTTCTTGTACATATCGATCCCAATCAAACACGAAAAGTCTCTCGCCGTCTTCAAGTACCGCTCTTGTTTGAAGTCTTCAGGCGTCCAAAAGTGAGGATTATATCCGCACCGAGTCGGACATCGTCAAAAGTAACTTCTGATTTAAAACTGAACTCGTTCCGAGTGGTCTCCAATAGTTACATGGACTTCAGCGTATTTGGTTATTGAGCCATTCTCGTTGAGTGTACCGTCAGCATTGTAGACAGGTATTCAAATAGGTAAATCTTTGGTTACAATCCTATGTCATTTTACAAAGTTTGCGTCAATGCATGAACCTGTGGCTCCACTGTCGACTAGTCCTTGTGTAACTATTTGCCTGTTGTCCTCTAGTGTTTCAACAATGACTGGGAGTTTCAAGCTTTTTCCGTGTGTTCCACGGACATAGCTTTTCTTTGTTGCGAGACTCTTAACAGCTTTGACTGCTGTTTTCCAGTTTAATGCTCGTATTTCCATGACGGTTTCCTCCGAAGCTTCTCTTATTCGCGAGGAAGGTACCCATGTCCTTAAAAGTCCAACGGCTTTTGGAAGTTCCCCTTCCTTGAGCCTTTGAGCAGTCCATTCAGCTGTGCCGGGTTCATATCGTATAGGTTTTTTAAGTACTTCGGGTTTTTTATGAGTAAATGCAGAAGCATGTTTTTCTACATTATTATATTTGATTGTGAAATCAAGTCCACTATCTACTATGTCCGAAGTATTTAATTTAGAACGCTCCACCAGACCTATATCTACTGGGGAGCTCTTATAAAACCCATACTATTCACCCAGGCGGTGAATGAATTCATGTCCATACCAGCTGGTAACCCTGGTACTACATCTACACTATTTACGTTAGTTTCTTCACTAACATTGTCCGTTCTCTCGCTGCTATAATCCATAAGTTCTACGCTACGAACCGCGGCTTTGTTCTTCTTTGGGCAGTTCCTACTAATGTGGCCTTTTTTGCCACAGTTGAAGCAAAGGCCATTTACCCTTGCTCGATCCAGGTCCATGGGTCGTCCCGAACCTCCAAAGGTCGTCCCGGACCCATCACGTCTTGCTATCATGGGGGTAGACCCTACCACTCGAGGTCCTTCCCATTTCTTTGGCTCTTGCCTACCGTAGGCTTGTTGCGTGGATCCTTGACCACGACTTTGTCCTTGTATGCTGTTACCCCAGCTCATGTTGTTGTATCCGTGCTTCTGTTCATCGTAGCGGCGGCGGATTAGATCGTTGGCGGTGACGAGTTTCTTTAACTCGTCATAGCTGTTAAACAAAAATCCTGAGGTCTTGACGAGAACGCCAGGATAGGAGGGTGAGGTGCTTAAAGGTAGAGGCTCGTGTCGAGTTATGTGTTAATCCAGAAGACTGTCTACGTTCGCTCCTCGCGCAACGTTGTCTTTCGAGTCGTCTGTGTGAAACTTTGCATTCCAACGTCCCTACTATCGAATCTTCCGAGGAAGAAACTCGATGTTCTGTTGCTAGCCCTGATTTACACTCCTTGGTAGGAGTCAGGCACACTAGAGAGAGTATTTTCCTCTCAGCACGGGTTGAGCCGTACTACAGTGTCTCGATGTAGGTATGTATTAACAAAGTGTTTACGCCAACGCTGGCCTTAACACAGATGAGCTATGGGAATAGGGAGTGGATGGGAGAGGAAACGAGGTGAGGTGGGAAGGTGAGTAAGGAAATGAAAAAGAGTAAATTTAATAATGCAGCGGGGTCCAATGTCCAACCAATATGTCGAAGATTTGGGTCGTGACGGGTGGGTCGATAATATCTCTGATCTTCTGTCAACGTCTTGCTAGCTCACCGATGTAGCCAGGCGTCACGCGATTTAGAAGATAGCTGATGGGAACTATCGTCAGTGACTTGCTAACTCACTATATGACTAGGCGTCACACAAGCCGAGATAGTCGAGTCAAACAAAGTGAATGAGGGAGGAAAGGTCTTTGATTCTTGTCTAGCTACCGAGGAGAATCGACGAGATCAGAGATAGAGACTACTCTAGGAAATGCCCTATCTTATATACATATTCTGAAATGAACCCATGGGAAACTATCTCACGTCATAACTGTGAGGCTATACAACAATCTGTCAATAGCTTGACAGACATGAGAGAATTCTCACACTGTCAATCTGTCAATAGTCTGACAGACATGAGAGAGTTGTGTTGACAGCGCGAGAATGACAGTCTGTCAATAGTTTGACAGACATGAGAGAAATGTGTTGACATTGTGAGAATGTCAAGGCTGTCACATGTATGTAAATGAAAGAACAGGAACAGATAAAAGAAAAAGTATAATAGGATAGACAAAAAGAAATTGAAAAAGAGTCAGTTCGTAACATCAATGTCCCATTACTATTATCCTGCACCGCATCACATCGGACGGTCCACTTGGCTGTATTCAGCATAACTCTAACACGCTATCAACACAACTCTCTCATGTCTGTCAGACTATTGACAGATTGACAGTGTGAGAATTCTCTCATGCCTGTCAAACTATTGACAGATTGTTGTATAGCCTCACAGTTATAACGTGAGATAGTTCCCATGGGTTCATTTCAGAATATGTATATAAGATCGGGCATTTCTTAGAGTAGTCTCTATCTCTGATCTTGTCTATTCTCCTCGGTAGCTAGACAAGAATCAAAGACCTTTCTCTCTCATTCACTTCATTTAACTTGACTATCTCAGCTTGTGTGATGCCTGGTCATATAGTGAGCTAGCGAGTCGCTGACGATAGTCCCATTGGCTATCTTCTAAATCGTGTGACGCCTGGCTGCATTGGTGAGCTAGCAAGACATTGACAGAAGATCAGAGATATTATTGACCCCCCCGTCACGACCCAAATCTTCAACATATTGGTTGGACATTGGACCCTGCTGCATTATTAAATTTACTCTTTTCATTTGCTTACTCATCTTCCCCCTCACCTCGTTTCCTCTCCCATCCACTCCCTATTCCATAGCTCGTCTGTGTTAAGGCCGGCTTTAACATAAATCAATTTGGTGTACATACCTACATTGAGACTTTGTGGTATGGCTCAACCCATGCTGGCAGGAAAATACTGCCACTAATGTGCCTGACTTCTACCAAGACATTCCAGGCAACCAAGGCTCATTATCATATTAGATAGGGCAGGACTTGCAAATCCCCTGTCTAGTATGCTTAAAATCCCGGGAATTCCCCGATGGGATGTCCCAATCTCATGGGATGTCCCAACCATTGCAAATCCCCTGTCTAGTATGCTTAAAATCCAGGGATGTCCCAATTCCCTGGAACGTCCCAACTTCAATATGGGACGTCCCAAACCTGGGATGTCCCAAACCTGGGATGTCCCAATTTTCTGGGATGTCCCAAACCTGGGACGTCCAAACCTGGGACGTCCCAATTTTTCTGGGATGTCCCAAACCTGGGACGTCCCAATT